>JAJIBD010011310.1:0-51178 GCA_021461705.1 Cryptotis parvus
TCTGTTGCAAATCAGACAATGAGGGTGATGGTGGCAATCCCCAGCACCATGATAGGATATTGGGAATGAGTTTTATCAAGAGCTAAGTAGAAAATATCAATGTCAGGAAACTGGTACCAGCACCTCAAGACAAATCAAGATATTAGCCCAAACCCTTTTTTAAAGCAACAAACAAAAATGTGCATCTGTAGCAGGTGGTGAAAGTCGAGGAAAGAAATCAAGTTTTTCTGCCTGAACTCTAAATCTTTCCATTACATGCTGGGTCACATAGCAAGTCCCCAAAATATCAAAGAGATAGACATTTTATCAATTCTCTTCTCACACTACAAAGTTTTGAAAGTAGAAATTAATCATAACAGAAAGTATGAGGAAAATCAGATAAACTAAATTTATTTACTTAGTTGGGAACTAAATTTATTACTGAACAACCCATGAAGTGGAAATGAAAGAAAAAATTCTAAATATTCCTGGAAATATGAAAATGAAATGCAGGTTACCCAAACATATTGGACACACCAAAAGCTGCTCTAAAAAGGGAAGTGCATGGCAATAAAAATATTCATGAGGGAAAAGAAAAGGCCCAAACAACCTAACCACACATCTTAAATTACTAAAAATATTAATAAAAAAGCCCAATGTAAGCAGAAGGAGGTAAATAATAAAACTTAATGAAATAGAATATCAGTGAAATAGGAAAATAAATAAGTACAAAATATCAATGATACCAAGAGATATATTTTAAAAGAAAGAACAATAAAATCTATTAGAGACAATTACAAAGAAAGTGAGAAGGAAAATTTTAATAAGTCAGATCAGGAATTAAAGGGAAAAATTACAGTGGATACCACAGAAATTCAAAGAATTATCCTTTATACTTTAAAACCAAATAAACAAACAAAATAACTTCATGCCAAAGAAATGGCTGAATAACCCAGAGATACAGATACAATTTTTAGAATACTAAAACCTTCCAAATCTGAGTCAAGAGGAAGCAGAACTCCCAAAACATACCAATTACTAATAAGCATATTGAAAGAGCATTAAAGCCTACCCAAAATTGAGACTGGGTCCAGATAGGCTGACTTGTGAGTTCTTCCAAATGTTCAAATAAAACCTACTCTCCTTATCCTCCTCAGGCTTTCCAGAACATTAGAGAAACAAAAACCTTCCCAGTTTTTAAGACCCCATGTAATTCTCATGCCCAAAGCAGACATATACATTATCAAAAATAAAATTACAGACCAATAACACTGATGAACATAGATGCAAATATCCTCAACAAAGTCTTAGTAAATAAATTCAACAAGGGCCGGGCGGTAGCACAGTGGGTAGGGCGCTTGCCTTGCATGTGGAGGACCCAGGTTCGATCCCCGCATCCCATATGATACCCCCAGGCACCGCCAGGAGTAATTCCTGAGTGCAGGAGTCAAGAGTACCCCTGAGGGGCCGGCGTGATAGCCCAGTGGGTAGGGCGTTTGCCTTGCACGCGGCAGGCCAGTGCCGGCCAGGGGTTGGATCCCGCCATCCCGTATGTTACCCCTGAGCACAGCCAGGAGTAATTCCTGAGTGCAGAGCCAGGAGAAACCCCTGAGCATTGCCGGGTGTGACCCACAAAAAAAACAAAAAAAAAAAAAGAGTAACCCCTGAGCATTGCAGGGTGTGACCCAAAAAAGCAAAAAAATAAATAAATGAATAAATAGATAGATAACTAAATAAATAAATAAATTCAACAATACATTAAAAGGATCGTGCACCAACACCATGATCAAGTGGTGTTTATCCTAGGGATGCAAGTTTAATTTAATATATGTAGATCAATCAGTGCAACTCCCATGTCTCTGCAAGGGAAGATAAAAATCATATGAAATACATAAATTTACATATCAAAAGGTGCAGATAAAGCATTTGACAAAATCCACACACTTTTATGATAAAAAAAATTTCAAGAGTGTGGATAGAAAAAAATTTCCTCAGTATAGTGAAATCCATTTACCACAAAGCCATTCGCAATGATGAAAATCTGATAACCTTTCCTGTCAGATCAGGCACAAGAAAAGGATGTTTACTCTCACCATAATTATTCAACACAGTACTGGAATTTTCAGAATTAGGCATAGAAATTATATTAAGGGAATCAGGCTGGAGAAAAAAATGCCAAATTATCACCATTTGATAAACTATTAGCCAAAAAAGAACCTTTAAATGAAAGTGTCAGTCTACAAAAGCAATATGCATAAATTTGTCGCATTTCTAGAAGCAAAAAATGAAGTAGAGAAGAGAAGTTTTTTAAAAGTCATGTTTGTGCCCCAAAATAAGTACCTGAGAGTCAATGGAGGAGAAAGACATACACAAATAAAACTATAGATATCTACTAAAGTAGTAGAAGTAAAAGAAAAAAATGGAAACACATTCCTTGCTCATTGATTGAAAGGATAAATACTATTAAAATGACCATCCTACCTAAAACTATAAATTCAATGCAGTTTCCATAAACATTCTCATGGCATTTTTAAAGGACATAGACCAAATGTTGTTAAAAGTTATATGGAGTAATAAAACTCCCAGTATAGCCAAAACAATCCTGGGGAAAAAGAAAATGGTAGGCTTTTCTTTTCCTGACTTTAAATTATACTATAAAGCTATAATAACAAAGATAGTATGGTACTTTAACAATGACAGCTTCTAAAATCAGCGGGATAAAACTGAGAATGTAGAGGCAGACCTAAGTAATATTTGCAACTTATCTTTAAAAAATATCTAGTTCTATAAAATGATGAAAGGAAAGCCCCTTCAACAATATTGGGAAAATGTCATATGCAAAAAATACAAACTTGAATCTCCATCTTATGCCATAAAAAATATCAATTTAAAGTGGTTCAGAGACCTCAATTTTAGATATGAATTCATATATTACAATTAGGAAAACATAGATGGAACTCTAGGTGATATCAACACTAGAGGAAACTCTGTGACTGACTCAATATCATTAGCCCAGAAACCAAAGATAACACAACAGCAAAAATAAACAAATGATAATACATCAAAGTAATAAATTTCTTCACTGCAAAAAAAAAAACCACAGTGACTAAAATAAAGACACCCTACCAATCCAGAGAAAATGCACGTTCATCGCACATCTGATAAAGGAATAATATCAAAGATATATAAAGCATTTTAAAAACTTAACAACTAAAAATGTAAGAACACCACCAAAAAATGAAGCATGAGGATAAGAGTTGAATAGATACTTCCTCAAGAAAATATAGAGATGGCCAATATGTGTATGAAAAAGTGTTTCTCACCACTTACCATCAGAGAAATACAAAACTAAATAACAATAAGGTAATCGCTGCACACCAGTGAGACTAGCAGACATCTAAAAGCTGAGAAATAGTGCTCTCCATTAAATAGAGGCAAAAGGATACACATGACAACCTTTTAATGTATGTTCTGTAATCCATAGTCTGGAGGGGAAGGAAAAGAGAAAGAGAGAGAAAGGGAAAGAAATAAAGAACCTGCCATGGAGGAGGGCTGGGGGAGGGGGAGGGAACCAGGGACGTTGGTGGTTGGAGATGGGCACTGGTGGCGGGATGGGTGCTGGAACACTGTATGACCAAAACCCAAATATGAACTTTTTAATTGTATATCTTTGTAACTGTAAAAATAAAAAAAAATTTAAAAAAAAGAAAGAAATAGTGCTCTCAAAAGTTAGAGAAAACAGGACTCTCATCCACTATCGGGGTAAATATCATCTCGTTTATTCTCTATAGATAGCAGTATAGAGGCTACTACAAATGCTAATAATTGGGATTCCATATAAAATCTGGCATTCAACTTCTAGGCATCTACCCAAAAAAATATTATTTCAAAAAAGATCTTTGCACATTTATGTTTATTGCAATGTTGTTCACATAGCCAAGATAGGGAAACAATTGAACTGCTCAATTTAATGAGGAATTTTGTTTTTAATTTGGTGAGTATACGTAATAGAAAATCACTCAACTGCAAAAAAAAAAGATGAAGTCCTGCTTTTGCTGCAACTTGGATAGAATTAGAGGAGTTCATGCTGTGTGAGATATCCCAGAGGAAGGAAAGCAAATATAGAATGATCGCTGTCCTACAGCAAAATGAAGAAACATCTCAATAGAAGTTGGACAGTGACAATAGATCTTGAGAACTAAATGCAGAATAGACTGCCAAGTTTGGGAGTGGTGAGAGGGACCATCCGGCATTAAATGAGGGATGCTGGAACACTGGTGATGGGTGTGGTCTTGGAATATTGTATGCCTCAAATTGTTTTACTAACAGTATTATAAATAAAGACGCCTACTTAAAAATGTCTCCACTTACTAATCAGCAGCAAAAATACTTTGGTATAGTTTATCCCATATCTATGGTTTCATTTTTGTGCTCCCAGACACCTGCAATTAACCACAGCCTGAAAATATTGCCTACAGTAAGACACTGAGTGATGGAGAGACCATAGTTCCATAGCTTTTATGTGGTTGTATATGATGTTTTGTTATCATTGCTATAATTTATTGTTATTGATATTAGTCTTTTGCTGAGTATAACTTACAAATTAAACTTTGGTTTAGGTGTGCAGCACTGGAAAAATGCTGTATAGGGCTCAGCTCTACCACAGTGTTAGGCAGCCATTGAAAGTCTTGCAATGTCTCCCTTATAGATGGGATGGGGGAAACTTATGCATGGGAGCCATGCTATAATTAACCAAAATGTAAGTCAAATAACTATGTCCCAGGCAGAAGGAAGATAGGTTTTTATGGGAATAAACAAAGAGAAAGCTCTGAATGCCAAACCAACTAACTATAGAGAAAGTTTAAAGCAAAGCATAATACTCTTATGTACTTTCTTCTAATTTTCCAGGTTTTTTTAAAAACAATTTTGTATATGTGTGAGTGGGGGGTAAACAACAGGACAGTTATTTGGGGTTTGGGCCAAATCCCAGGAGGACTTAGGGTATTCCTGACTTGTGCCCAGAAGATCTCAGGAGATTATATGTGAGCTGGGGATCCAAACCAGAATGGACGAATCAGGGCTTTACCTCCTAAACAATCCCTCCAGTCCTATATTCTTCCAAATCTTCACAATCACGATCATGATCTTCCCGTTGATCATCTATTTGCTAGAGCGGGCACCAGTAATATCTCCATATGTCCTGTCTCATGCTAGTAGAGCCAAGGGCATCGGCTTGCTACAGGAACATAAAGAACCTCAAACCATTATATTAGGTCATGGGAATGACCTAATATAATTGTTACTGGAATTTGGCATATCAAATACAGCACGAGCAGCTTACCAGGCTTGCCGAGCGGGAGGCATACTCTTTTAAACACCTCCAAATAAACCATTTATTTATGAACCTCGTGGCCGCTTGCGGCTGCGTGAGCCAGGGCTGTGATGGACTGGTCTGCTGGGTGGAGTTCTGACGAGAGGGAAGTACAAATGTGGAAAATGGCGGCGCCTGTGGAGTGTGTGTGTGGGGGGGGGTCGTCTGGCTTGTTGTGAGGCTCTGCCGGGTGGTGGGCCAGGGCTAGAACCCACCATGCCTCCCGACTGCCTCATGAACGGCTGTGCACAGGGAGAGCAAGGAACAGCTCTGCCCCATGTCTGAGAGATCTTAAGATTCAATATGTTTGAAACCAGAAATAGAGCTCAAAGGGGTTCAATCCCAAGCACTACAAGACTCCCAAGTACTGCCTAGTATGGGTCCAGTGGTCCCCATCTATGCTGACCAGAACACAGTTGCATTACTGGGCTTGAGCATTCAATGGCCTGGCCTAGTGGAAAGAGCCAAGCTGAGAGTGAACCCCAGACCTGAACATTGCTTAAGAGTTTATAAAAAAAAAAAAAAAAAAAAACACCATGCTATGCATTGTGACAGAAAAAGAAAAGAACAGAAAGGAAACTCTGAAAAATGCCTTTCAAGTTTACTGAGGGCTTCAGTAATTTGTTAAATTTTAGAAATTAAGTTTAAATCACAAAATAAAAGACTCATTTGGATTTTTTCATATGTCTGCTTGTTTGACTTCTGGTTCCATCATCTAGAAGTCACTATTTTAACATGACTTAGAATGAATTAGCAAAGATCACTCTGGCTATTAATCAGTCTGGAGAGCATGTGTGAAACCCCATCTTTGGATGACGTCTCACATCTGGGAAGGCAATCAGGGGAAATTCAAACCGCCTAGGGCGTGCTGGCGTTGAGTGCAGAGGCTCTCCCTGGAGGCAGAGGGCTCAGAGTAGAGCAAAGCTCGAGCTATCTCTGCCCCATACTTTTCTAAGCACATTTTACCCTGTAGTGACTCTCACCATTTCCTCCCATGTGTGTTGGGGTGAAGGATGTGTGTGTGTGTGTGTGTGTGTGTGTGCGTGTGTGTGTTTGTATGTATGTCCTTACCAGTTTATCCTCTTTTTGTCTATATCAAATGCTGTGCCCAAGATCTCTGGCCTTTGTGGTTCAGAAGGTTGGAGACACTTCTCTGGATGAGACCCAGGGAAGGAAGGAAGCTGAACAAAAACGTTTTCTCAGCAAAGTGACCTGATTATACAGAATGATTCTTTCCAAGCCATCTCATAACTGCCCCCATCTGGGCCTGGATCGAATTCACAGAAGCAGCAGACGCCTGTTCCAGTGTCTGTTACTGGCTCCCGAACATTCTGTCCTGGTTACCCTTCTATTTCTCAAAATATTCACATGTTTTGATTCTTTTAGAATAGAATAGTTTTTCTATACTTTTAGATTTTTCTAAATTTTTCTATTTGTTTAGATTTTTCTAAATCTCAGGATTTCTACATCCACTGTTCCCATTGCCCGAACACAATCTCTCAGCTTGCTGTCTATCCCTCTCAAGTCTGAGTGCACTTTAGTGGTCTCAGAGACACACTTTGACACTGTGCTCAAACATCAAAAGACTCCTCCAAAATGTTCTCAGCTGCATCATTAAAAAGGAACTGCTACATAACACCTGTCACTATCTGAAATTACATCCTTTTCATTTTACTCATTTCTGCTTAGATTCTCATGTTTTACGTGGGCAAACAGTCCCATTTTACCTAGGGCCTTCCCAGATAGAAAGTACGAGCAATACATTTGATTGAAACCTATTGCCAGGTGCGTAGCAGGAAACCAGGGAACATGTGTGGAATAAAGAAAATAATTTATATGTCTTTTTCTTTAAAAAATATGAATAAGTCATTCTAGTCCCAAGAGATCAACAATTCCTCTCATTTCTAACTTTCAAAGCAGAAAGATCAGAAGGAGAAGCTGCACCTTCATTGGAAGTTTGGCTGAGCTCTCATCACTCCTCTTGCCATTCAGAGGTAAGGGAGTTAAGGGCCCCAAACTCCTGTGTTATCATCAAGGTTATTACTTAATCCATAGCAGAGATAAGATCTCTTAAATATGACTCACTTAAAAATGCCATATGAACTACATATATTTTAATGTAATGTGTTTAAATTGTTTTTTTTGCAGTTGAATTTGTGATTATTTCATATCAGCAAGAATCCAGAACATAAGGAAAATACTGAAACTGACCATTCTATAGTAGAATAATAGGAGGGAATCCAAGATACCAGAAGGGGACAGCCAGATTCCCTTGACCCCAGATTACAGAAATGGGGGTAAAAGAAACTGTGGGAGGGAAGAATAAGAAGAGATAGATGAGAGTTTTCAGGGGTAACCAGGAGTCAAAGGTCTTGGGCACATCAGTGGAATAGTGGTGTGGTACACCACACAAATTCACACAAACACACATACATATATATACATACGTATATATGTATATATATATATATATATATATACACACACACACACACACACACACACACACACATCTCGTGCATTTACTGATGAACCACAATGGGGACTAAATACAGTATTCAAATTTATATACTAAACAGCATATATTTATTTATATTAAATATAATTTTTATAATTAACCATTGGCATATTATTGACTTGCCAATATTAATAATATAATATTGATAGAAAAAATAAAACATCTTAAAATTATGATTAAAATATTTTTGAATGAAGCTTTTTATATAAATAGCAATTATAAGGGCTGGAGTGATAGTACAGTGGATAGGGCATTTGTTTGCCTTGCACATGGTTGACCCAGATTCAATCCCATATGGCCCCCTGAGCACCACCAGGAGTATTTCCTGAGCGCAGAGTCAGGAGTAGTCCTTAAGGCAGAACCTGGCAAGCTACCTGTGATGTATTTGATATACCAAAACCAATAACAAGTATAGACCTCATTCCCATGACCTGAATGAATGGTTTGAGGCTTTTTGTGTTCCTGGAGTGAACAGATGCCCCTAGGCTACACTAGCATGTCACAAGATGTATGGAGATGTTACTGGTGCCCGCTTGAGCAAATTGATGAACAACAGGAAGCGATACAAGTGATATATATATATATATATATATATATATATATATATAAATATTTATATATATATATATATATATATAAACTACAGAATGACCAATAATGTAATGAGACCCAACCTATGATAATAAAACTGAAAAACGTGTCTGTCAAAGAGGCAGGCTGGGAGGTGGGAGGGAACCTGGGGACGTTGGTAGAGTGAAGTGAACACTGGTGGTGGGACTGGCTTTGGAACACTGTTCACCTGAAATTAAACTATGCATAACTGTAAATCATGGCATCTTAATATTTTTCAAAATTGTTCATGTAAAAATATAAATATATTTTAAAGACTGATCATTAATCTAGAGCTAAAATATTACCCATATCTAAATTTCTAATTAATTCAAATTGCTTAAAAATATTACGTCTCATGAACTTAATAAACACAGCTATGTACTCAGATATTTCTCCCATTTCTGAATTTTATTAGCAGTTTTCAATTGTCACTGTTACTCTGGACAGAAAATGGAAGAAAGGGAGGGGGAAACCCTCAATACAATGTATACTTTCTTTGTGAAATATATACCCAACACAAATTACACAGCCAAGTTAGCTGAGGGGCATAATTTCTCACACAAATAAACAAAAACTACTTGATTCATCTGTGGCTACTATAGTTATTGGAAATATAAAAACAACTGCAATGCTTTTACCCGTGAAATTACAAGGCAAAAAAAGAAAATTTAGATAACTCTAAGAGCCCTAATTGAATGTTTGCAAACGCACAAAGCTTTTACTCAAATTTAGCTCTAGCTCAAATAGCATGTGCAAAAGCACAATTTTTATTTCACCTATTCTTTTTTTATTGTTACTTTTTATTTTTTTATTAATTTTTTTTATTTTTACAATTACAAAGATATACAATTAAAAAGTTCATATTTGGGTTTTGGTCATACAGTGTTCCAGCACCCATCCCGCCACCAGTGCCCATCTCCCACCACCAACGTCCCTGGTTCCCTCCCCCCCCTCCCCCAGCCCTCCTCCATGGCAGGTTCTTTATCTCTTTCCGTTTCTCTCTCTTTCTCTTTTCCTTTCCCTCCAGACTATGGATTACAGAACATACATTAAAGGGTTGTCATGTATTTCACCTATTCTTGTCTTGTGGAATTATGCTCCCAGGAATTAAAAAAAAAGTCATCCTTCCAGAAGCATGTGTGCTGAAGGAAAGAACAGAAGGAATATATCTTGTTTTATATTTATAACGTTATATATTTATAACGGAAGCCAGAGAGGGTTCAGGTGATTACAGGTATGCCTCCCTTTGCATTCCGTTTGACTTATCCGACAATTATTTCTTCAGATTTCTCAAGCGTCATCACTACTGCGCTATGTCCAATGACTGGGTGTTAACAGAGAATCAGCAAAGCCAGATGATCTTTCCCAAGGTTCAAACTCAAATTCCATGCCCCAGGCTGTACCTCCTTCTCTTCTTCCTGCCACTGTGAGCATCTGCCAAGAGATATTTTATTTCACCAGGAAGTTGTGGCGATCAGCACTTCTCTCTCTTATCCTGCTCTGAGCAGCTGTCCTGTGCTACTGGACAGAAAGTCAGCTATCATCCCACCGTGCTTCTTCCAGTCCTCAGTCCTGGCCAGCGGGCCCAGAAACGCGGCAGCAGAGACAGGACAGAGGCCTTGTCCTAGGAGCTTTAGCAGTCAGACAATTATCCCTGGGCTGCAGGAGACGGAACCTGGGGGCGGGGCATGCTAATTGGTTGGTCTGGCAATACCTTAGGTAAGAAAAGAGGCAGGGCTCGTTAAGAATTCTGTCTGAGCAAAGACTGAGTGGTGAAAAGGACATTTTAGTGGGAGGAAACGATGAAATAAAAAATGTGAGCGAAGGGGCCTGGAGGAATAGTACAGCAGATAAGGAGCTTGCCTTGCATGCACCGGACCAGAGTTCAATCCCGGGCACCCCAACACCCCTCAAAACCCCAACACCCCTTAAAAAAACTTTAGGACTAATTCCTGAGCTCAGAGTCAGGAGTAATCCCTGAGCATATATTTATATGACCCAACACTTTTATTTTAAGAGCGTGAAATATACCAAAAGCCATTCATCTGCACTCTTTAGCCTATGCACTATATTTTATTTCATTTATAGATTGGTTATAGGCGAGTGGGGCCATATCCAGCGGGGGCAATTTCTGGCTTTGTGCTCAGGAGTGACTCCTGGAGGTACTGGAAGGACATTTGGAGTGCTCAGGATCTAACTAGTGTCAACTTCCTGCATTGTCTGACTGTGCTATCTTTCTGACCCTAAACTTCACACTAAATACATTAACTATACATGTTAATTATGTCATCCCATGAGGCATGTGAATCATATCTCAGTAAGGCTGTTTACAAGTGAAAACAGTATGTAGGTGCTGACCTTGTATCCAGCTGTCTTGGATTTAATCCCTAGACATCACCACATCACCAGGAGTGAGGCCAGCCAGGTGTGCTGGGCTCTCTCTCTCTCTCACTTCTCTCTCCTGGTGTGATCAGGGAACCACAGGGGAATCTGGGGATCCAACCTGGTTGGCCACATGCCAGGCAAATGCCCTACCTGCTATACTATTGCTCTGGTCACCCTCTTCATATCTTTCTAAGTAAGTTTTGTTTAATAATAAACTTCACTTTGATTAATGAAGTTTATCTACTTCACTAAACAAGCAAACGCTTACAGCAACAAAACTTAAAAAATTTGCCTGTTAAGGAGGCAGCTTGGGGACTAGCAGGGAACCTGAGGACATTGGTCCAGGGAAGTAGGCACTGTTAATGGGAATAATACTAGAACATTGTAAGACTGAAACAATTATCAACAACAATGTCAATCATGAAGCACTAATATTTGATATAGACTATTCAAATGGTTATCATGAATTTGAAAAATCAACCTTATTAATAATTAGAGCCATAGAAATAAAAACAGTAATATAGCATTATATGTTACCAAACTGATTAAAATTCAAAAAATATATAAGGCACAGGAAAACTAGAATTATGTAATTGGTGGAAGTTCAGATTTGGTGCACCCACTTCAGAATACAGCTAGCATCACAGAAGTTAAACATTCCCACACACTGTCCTAGAGTTCCTACTCGTACATATATAAATAAGCAGAAACACAATACATATCCACAAAATTAGATGCATTATCATATTCATACTCCTATACAAAGTTTCTAAAAAGTTAGAACAAACTAAATGTTCAGCAATGATATAAGGAGTAAATACTTTAGTATACTCATGTAATAGCAAAAAGAATATAAAACCCACCGTTAAGTCAACATCACAAATGTATCTAACATTGCATAGACTATAGGCCCCCTGAGTACTACTAGCATTAAGCCCTAAGTATAACCAGGCATTGTGCAAACCCCCCCAAACATACAGTACATAATATTAATAATTAGTTTTGTGAAATTTGTTTCTGGAAAAGGCTTTCTAAAATGATGAGATTAAAAGAAGCTACTAACTCTAAATCCAGTATGAAGGAGAGTACTTGGGGTGGGGGTAAAGCACATATGTGAAACTCCTGGTTCAAAGGATTGTTAAAAATAAAAATACAGAATTTCATTCTATGATTAAATTATAAGCCAAGTGTATTATTAGGAAAGTAAAGATGAAATATGAAGAGAAAGATTCTGTAATTACATAGATGCAGAAATAATCATAAACAGAATGTTAGTGATATGGAGAATCAAGATCATTCTCATAAGATCTCAGATGAAAATGAGGACCATGCTATTGGAAACTAGAGAAAAGGCAACGCTTTATTATCAAGTGGGAAAGTAGGCTTGGAAATAATACAAGGATTACGGCACTTTCTTGACTGCAGTTAGACATCCAGCATTTCAGATGGTTTCTCAAGCACCATGAGAGGTCACTCAAGCAGAGCCAGGAATAATCCCTGAGGGGGAAAATATATATATATATATATTATATATATATTTATATATAATAAGTTATATATAAATATATATTTATATATAACATTATATATATATATATATAAGTTGAAGCCTCATGTGATGGTCTTTGAGTGTGATACCTAGGTACGCAAAGAGGCTTAAATATGTTCATAGAAGAAACCTGTATGCAAGCCAGAAAAGAACCTTCACTGCAAAACCAAATCAGTAAGAACCTTGATCTTAGACTTCCAGAGCTGTTGCTTCGACTTCAGAGAGCCAAAGCACATGCGCCACCACACCCGTCCCAGCAACAACCCACATTACAAATGTAATTATTAACTCAAGCCTAAGTTTTTTGTTTCATTGTGTGTTTTAACAACCAATAGGAAGTAAACTATTTTGTGCTGCTAAGGATGAAGAGTTGAGAAAATTGAAAAACAGGACACCAGTGGTAGAATTGGTGTTCAAACACTGAATTCCTGAAACAGCTGTATCATGAAAAAAATTATTAATCACTCTGTATACATAAACTTTTTAAAAAATCATATTGCTTAAGCCACACAGTCTGTGCTGTTTTGTTATGACAGACCAAACTAACTAGTCCTGTGTATAAACAGTAAGATCAGGGAATTGTCACCAAGAATCCGTATGTTCAGAAATCATTTAAAAACTTCCTTTTCATCTTAGTGGATTCTTTATTTTTAAATGGCATTGTATTGTTTATGTTATATATATATATATATATATATACATATATATCTATATATATATATCACTTGTATCACTTCACTTATCTTTCCGTTATTCATTGATTTGCTCAAGCGGGCACCAGTAACATCTTCATACTTACTGTCACATGCTAGTGTAGCCCAAGGGCATCTGCTAGCTTCAGGAACACGAAGAGCCTCAAACTATTTGTTCAGGTCAAAACCCAGTATAATTGTTACTGGTTTTGGCATATCAAATGTGGCATGGGTAGCTTTCCAGGCTCTGCCGTGTGGGTGGTATACTTAGTAGTAGGCTCTCAGTTGGCGCATATACTGATGAACCTGGGAGAGATTGGCTTTTCTCTTGGGTGGAACTCCTAATGAGCTGTGGAGTCCAGATGTTGAAAATTGCAGTTCTCATGGTGTGGGGGTTGCTCTGGATTCTTGCAAGGCTCTATTTGGACGGTGGGCCAAGGCTAGAACTCACCTTCCCTCCCAGATCCCTCAAGATCAGCTGAACACAGAGAGTCAGTAGCAGCTCTGCCCTGTGTTTCTATCATGTGTATACACACATATATATACTTTTTGAGAGCTGACATGAAGGACAGTAGCCCATTTCAATATTTGCATTAAACTCATGCATTGATTGTAATATTCAAATGATCTCAAGTTTAAAAGGTGAAGTTCTTTCAATATCTCAGAATAGATTCTTTTGAAATTTGGTTTAGGCTTAAAGATACATATCTTGTGAAATTAAAAATCATCCTTTAAAGATACTCAATTTTAATAGAAAATTTATCAGAGGGCCTTAGGGTATCAGTTGCCCTTGAAATTCCATATCAGGGTCAGAGTCACTTGCCTAACACACAGTTGACCTGGATTCAGTTCCTGCATATGGTCTCCAAGCTTTACCAGGTTCCCAGATGAGAATTTCATTTTGAGGTGAATAATAAAAAAGATGAACACCCATGCATGCTTTCTTTAAGGATAACAAGGGAATCTACTGTGGAAGAGAGGAAAAAAGTAAATTAGTATGTTTCATAATCAAATTAGCAAAGATAAGTGATAATAAGGGAAGTATCTAGGTCAATTTCGCAGTCATTAAGATCCTTTAATTTATTCACAACATAATAACTGAGATTTATTAAGTACCAGACATTGTAATAGTCTGGTGATTCCATTCACATGAGCAAAGTTATCTTTTTTCACAGAATATAAATTGAAAATTGTATGAAAAAGATACAAACACCAAAGTCAACATACAATGATCATATTTATATTCAGTTATTGGCAAAATATTTTGACTGCCAACTCCATCAGGAGTTTGTACTTTTTAAAATTTTTTTAATTTTTTTTTTATTTTTATTTTTTCCCCCAAATTTTATTACACCATTTTAGACATACAATTGCAAGATGCTCATGATAGAGTTTTGGTTCTACAGTGTTCCAACACCCATCCCTCCACCCAAACCCATCTCCCATCACCAATGTCCCCACCTCCCTCCCCCCCTCCCACACCCCAACTACTTGGCGGGTTCTGTATATCTTTTCTCTCCTCTCTATCTCTCCCTCCCGCCTACCTTTCCTACACATCGTAAAATGCAGTACATAAAGGACATAACTGTTTCCCACTAGTTTGGTAGACCACGCAGCCGCAAGACTTAGGGGCCTCATGTTCAGCTTCCAGACAGTGAAAATGGCTGTTAATGTGGTGGGTGAGTCTCATCCGGCTGCTTCTGGGACCCCCCAGAGGTGATGGGCCCACTCCCAAAACCCATCTGTCCTCCTGGGAGCCCCATAGTCAGCTGGGCCAGGGGAGAGCTGAGTTCCAGCTTCCCCCAGCCGCATATGAGGCTCTGCATGCTATGGCTGGTGGCCCCAGGGCAGCTCCTGGACGGGGCTACTGGTCTCAGACAAAATGGAGAGGGGAAGGGCCGACCCCAGCTCCATCTGACGAATTCCTGGTGATTTCCGCCTCTGGAAGCTGCCTACCTGAGCTCGAACTCGTTTTGCTCTGTTAATCTGGTCTTGAGGTCAGCGACCCTCCCGGGCAGGCTCTGATATGTTGCAGCGTCCAGACAGTGAAAATGGCATCTAATGTGGTGGGCGGAGTCTCATCTGTCTGCTTCCGGGACCCCCAGAGGGTGATGGGCGCACTCCCAAAACCCATCTGTCTTCCTGGGGAGCCCATAGTCAGCTGGGCCAGGGGAGAGCTGAGTTCCAGCTTCCCCCAGCAGCATCTGAGGCTCTGCATGCTATGGCTGGTTGCCCCAGGGCAGCTCATGGGCGGGGCTTGAGGAGCACTTTTTGGCCATTCAAATTTCTTCTTTGTTGAAGATTCTGTTTATTTCTTCTCCCCATTTTTTAACGGGGGTTGGATTTATTTTTCTTGTAAAATTCTACCAGTATATTGTATATCTTTGATATTAACACCTTATCACATGGGTGTTGGGCAAATGTTATTTTTCATTCTGTGGGCTGTCTTTATATCTTGATCACTGTATCTTTTGAGGTGCTGAAGCTTTTCAGTTTTATATAATCCCATTTCTTTTCCTTTGTTTCATTTGCTTTGTCAGTGGTGTTTTGTTTTCGGCAGATGCCTTTAGTTTTGATGTTGTAATGTTTTTCCTATATTTTCTTCAATGTACCTTATAGATTTATGTCTGATGTTGAGATCATTAATCCATTTTGATCTGATATTTGTACACTGTGTTAGAAAGAGGTCTAAACTAATTTTTTTAATGTAGCTGCTCAATTAAATACAGGCAAAAATGCACATGACAGCCTCTAAGTGTAGGTAGTGCAACCCACAATGTGTAAGAGAAGGAAAAGAGAGAGAGGGATAAATAAAAGAGATAAAGAACCTGCCATTAGGCAGGCTATGGGAGGGGGAGGGAATTGGGGACATTGGTGGTGGGAAATGGGCACTGGTGGAGGGCGGAGTGCTGGAACACTATGTGACCGAAACCTCTAAACACAAGCAATGTTGTAATTGTATATCTCATGATGGTATAATAAAATATTTAATAAAAAATAAATGTATCTGCTCAGTTTTCCCAACACTTGTTGAAGAGACTTTCTTAGCTCCACTTAATAACTTTTGCTCCTTTATCGAAGATTAAGTGATCATATATTTGAGAATGTGTGTCAAGATATTCAGTTCTATTCCATAGATCTACAGGTTCATCTCTATTCCAATATCATGCCATTTTATTTACTGCTGCTTTGTAGTACAGTTTGAAGTTGAGAAGGTGATACCTCCCATCCTCTTTTTCCCAAGGATTGTTTTAGCTATTAGTTGGGGTTTATTAATCCATACAAATTTCAGGAGTGTTTGGTCAATTTCTTTCTTTCTTTTTTTTTTTTTACCTTTTGGGTCACACCTGGCGATGCTCAGGGGTTATTCCTGGCTCTTTGCTCAGGAATTACTCCTGGCAGTGCTCGGGGGACCATATGGGATGCCAGGGATGGAACCTAGGTTGGCCCCATGCAAGGCAAATGCCCTACCTGCTGTGCTATCGCTCCAGCCCCTTTTTTATTTCTTGAAGCAGTGTTTTGTAGTTTTCTTTGTACAGATCCTTTACATTCCTAGTTAAACTAATCCCTAGGTATTTGATTTTCTGAGGCACAATTGTGAATGGGATCTTTTCTTAATGTCCCTTCCTTCTCTTTCATTGTTTGCATATAGGAGAGCCATTGACTTAGGACTTTATGACATTGGTTTAAGGTACATTTTGCTCTTTTCCCATACTTCTTATATTGAGTAATAACAGAGAAATGTTTGAATATGTGCAAAAGACCTTCACATATTAAAAAATAATTAAGATAAACATTGAAAAATATGTGGAGTAGAAATGGAGGTGGGCAATTTTTAAAGAATTAGTTTAACACAAATGGTGTTTAATTTAATTAGCAACCTATCATAAAACCCAACCACCTGGGATTTAATCACCAGGGATACCTAAAAATATTTGATAGAGTGCCAATAATTTTGCATAAGTATTGACTCAAACAAAGTTAATGTCTTCACATTGAGCAATCATACCTTTCTTCTTGGGAATACCAATGAGAAGTGTCTCTGGTCTAAATCTTGTAGACCAGTTTTGAGTTGTTGAAGGGGAGGCAGTGCTTTTCTGAAAAGGAAAACAACCTATTTCAATGCAAGAAAAACAATGTCAGCAATAAGTTTGTGTGGTTCAGCTCCCATAAAAATACAAATGTAATGAGTCTCCAGGGGAATAGTGAGATGTGAGCTTACCGCAAAACTATGTGAATCTCAGCTTGAAACATCTATAAAGCGAATTAAAACAAAAAAAGTAGTTTTTTCTGATCATCCTGGGAAGAGTTGCCATCAGACAGTGGTGACCCCCGCCCCCCCCAGCCCCTCCGCAGCTGTGGATTTCTGGACAGTTGCTACAGATGAGCTGTCTCATCTCTTTGCTTGTAAACTAAGTGAAAGGATGGAATCAGTGTGCAAAAATTCAGATGATATTTTAGTAAGTCAAAATAAACAGTGCTCACTTTTAAAATTCTGGGGAGGGTAACCGAGAGATGCTGCAGCAGGAAGAGTACCACCTTAAAATGCAACTAATCCAGCTTCAAACTTGGAACTCCTTTTATGGTCCGTCCTCTGAGCACAGGAGTTACCCCCAGGAGCAAAGCCCGAAGCAAGAGCTGAGAACAGCTGGGTATTGCCCCAAAAATAAGTTTTTCAAAGAGAAAAACAAAAGAAAAGAATTTTTCCTAGGAGTAGGTAAGATATAAAATTCATCAGTTTAACCAAGAAAAAGAATATTACCTAATTCTTTCTTTTTGGCATCTATGGCTTTAACAAAAACCAAAGCACTCAGAAACTCTAAGGTTAACCTACAATAAGTAGTGAAGAGAGAGAGAGAAGTAAAGAGACTTTTCAAAGAGATAAAATAACTAATTATAACTAGATCAGGAAGAGTTACTTCAACTTAATTTATAGAATGAGCCCCAAAGGGATTTTAAACCAGCCACAAAAACTATATTCTACATTTAGCAAAATCCAATAAGTCTCAATTAAAACACATAGCTACTTTATAAATCTTTAGTAAGAAATCTACACACTTGAATTTAGCCAAAAGGCCGACTGCTCCTTGAGGTGCTGCAGGTGTGGCTGTGGTGCCCGGCTGCATTGGCAGGTGGCAGACTGGAGACAGGCTTGTCTACACCCAGGGCTCTACCCTATGGGGCCTGGATGGTTGATGATCTGACAAAGAAAAAAGACTGAGGCCCCCCAGGGATGAACTCAGAGCCAAGGCAGAGCCTGGCAAGCTACCCGTGGTGTATTCAATATGCCAAAAACAGTAACAATAATGGACCTCATTCCCAACGAATGGAAACGTTGCTGGCGTCCACTTGAGCAAATAGATGAACATCAGGAAGACAAGTGATACAAGTAAGAAATATGTCTTATCACATTGGAAATATTAGAGCAGATAAGGATAATTTCATTTTCTTTACAGACTTTCCATTCCATGTAACTGCAAATTGCAAAAGCTTTATAATGCTGTTTATTAGTCTTAAATGTTTTGATGCTACAGTGCACTAAAAATATCATTAATATAAACCAAGTTGAAAAAGTCACACTTTTTAGAGTCTAAAATAAATCGGTTTATGACCAATAATTTTTTTAATTAAGAACCTCAATTTACTGTAATATATGAGGAACAGGCTAACCTGTTCTTCTCTCCCCCTCCCCCAATATACATGCACCTCAGAGCCTATTACAGTGTCTGATGAATAGTAGCCATTACACGAATACTTGCAGAATGAATGAATGAGCAAATGAAAGAATAACTGTTTCATAATTGGGTCAAACAGAAACCTCTGCATTGGATGAAATATTCTGGTAAATATTTTAAGTACATCCACCAATAGTAATAAAAAGATTTCCTCCAAAAACCCATCTCTTCAAACTGCAAAACCATGCTCCTTTCAGCTGACTAATCATATCAGGGCAGCGAGGAAGGCTCCCCAAGATATAATCCCTCTGTACAAGCAGAGTTCCCTGCTGCCCTTTCTCTTTATACTCACTCATTCCAACCAGAACATTTTAATTCGCAGAAAATAATGAACCTTAAGAGAAAAGGGAAGGGGGGCAACATGGAATTGAGTCAGTGTCTGGTTACCATTTAGGGCCTAAAAGGAAGCAAGAAGAGCCAAGGAACTGGCAGTTGCAACCACTCTTTGTTCTGTGTTTAAAAAAAGAAAATTCCACAAAATACAGTTCTGCGGCTTCAAGGAAAAAACGCTTTCTGTGTTGCAGAGAATCTACCAGAAACGTCTTTAAAACTGATGAAATTCAAAACTTTAGAAAATCATTTGCTATCAGAAAAGACTAGCTGAGAACTAGACTGAAAGAATGGAACAGTTTTCCTCAAGGAGAAAGAAACAAGGATCACAGACCATAATCCCCCACTAGGCACAAATATTTCTAAGTTAATCTTTGTACTCAACTGAAAACAAAGACTGAGAATTACCCACAGCCAGTCAAACAGAAGACAGGGTAACTGAAAACAAAGAAAACTAGAGAGGCAGTGCAGGGAAGGTGAAGGAAAATATGTGTGGACATTGGAATGAGTCAAAAAACAAAACTGATCCCTGAGAGCAGAGCGGTGAGCTGTAGACCAAAATGATGCTTCCTGAGACAAGGGAAAAATATAAACACAAGTTGATGATCTACCAGCAGTTGTTACAGGCAAAAAGAAAGCAGCCATAAATCTTTTAGAAATGTGATATATTGGGAAACAGAGAAAAGGAACAAATCCTGACCATTCCGATCCAAAAGATTTTAAATGAAGATAAAATATTGGTGCATGATTTTTCATGTGTGCCCTTCATGTGTGCCCTCTTGTAGAGGCAGGCATAGGCTGGATTTCTGGGTCAGGCAATAATAACAGCATACCCTCTCGCTCTCTAGAAATGTCTTCTTCCCCCACTTTCTTATGTATTAAAAGGGGTGTTTCTGTTCCTCAACATCATATGGTCCCTACCATCTGATCAGTATGATTGTGTGCAGTAAACATAGACTTTCCCTGATAAAAAGTAGTGCTTCTTTGTATCAACCCCCCCCAACAAACCCCCTAGAGTCAACTCTCAAACCCAGGTTTCAGGCATGTAAGTCCAGTGTTTTGCCAAGTCATCTGGTTCAGCCTGTACAAAAAAATAGTACAGAAACTTTATAAAAATTAGAGTAGTTTTTTTTCTTTATTTCTTGCAAAGCCTGGCAAGTTACCAGTGGTGAATTTAATATGCCAGAAAAAGTAAACTAATGGACCCTCATTAGTTTACCAAAGTAAACTAATGGACCAATGAATGGAGATGTTACTGCCTGCTTGAGGAAATCGATGAACAACAGGAAGACAAGTGTGATACAAGTGTGTGTGATTTATTTCTGATTATTTATTACAATTTTTATAGTGTTCCAATATCCATTCCTCCACTAGTGCACGTTTCCCAACTAGAATAGTTTTTTTTTTCTTTTTGCTTTTTTTTGGGTCACACCCAGCAATGCTCAGGGGTTACTCCTGGCTCTGCACTCAGGAATTACTCCTGGCAGTGCTTGGGGAACCCATATGGGATGCTGGGGATCAAACCCGGGTATGGCCGCATGCAAGGCAAATGCTCTGCTCTCTGAACTGTCATGCCAGCCGCTGGAGTAGATTTTTCACCCAGTGATTCTATATCAAGATAGAATCCATCCAAAGAACATTTAAAAAAATTCACTGAAAAGATATATTCACAGTTGTGTTTATTGCAGCTTTACATAGAAAGCCAGGCTATAGAAACAACCTAAATATCCAGTGACTGATGGATCCAAAAGTTGTAATGTATACCCATACATACAGCTATACGAAAAAATGAAATCTTGAGGTTCACTGCAAACTGAATGGAAATGGAGAGCATCATGTTAAGTAAAATAAGTCAAAGGAAGAAGGATAACCATGTGCACCCCTGTAGTATATAGAGAAACAAAACAAGCTACAAATAATGACAAATCCTTAGTCTTGATTACAAATCTGAAATTAACAAGCAGTGGATGAAGACAGAGGAAAAGTCAAACCAGAAATGGTTTAAGGACTAGAGTAGAGATTCTGAGGCATTTGGGTTGTCGTAAAGGCACAGTAACTTATTATAACAAAACCATAACTTTACTACTGTATCCATGTTAATTATGTTAGAATTTTTAATTAAAAATTTAAATTAAAAATATCTTTAAAGGGGCCGGAGCGATAGCCCAGCGGGTAGGGCGTTTGCCTTGCACGTGGTCGGCCTGTGCCGGCCTGGGTTTGATCCCCGGCATCCCATATGGTCCCCCGAGCACCACCAGGAGTAATTCCTGAGTGCAGAGCCAGGAGAAACCCCTGAGCATCGCCAGGTGTGACCCAAAAAGCAAAAAAAAAAAAAAAATCTTTAAAGACAACACCTCTATAAACTCCCTGTATGACCAGACGCAATTAATACAACACTGTTTAAAATTATTCAACTCACTTGGAAATTGAGGTAAATGGTGAACAGTTGAGAGACCTTCAATAACACACTCAAAGTTGTACAATTAGGGTTCAGATTAAAGTCCTACTCCTGCAAAGACTCTATTCCTCTATCCTCTGAGCTAATATTTTATTTATTTATTTATTTATTTGCTTTTTGGGTCACACCTGGCAATGCTCAGGGGTTTCTCCTGGCTCTGCACTCAGGAATTACTCCTGGTGGTGCTTGGGGGACCATATGGGATGCCGGGATCGAACCCCGGCCGGCATGGGCCGGCCGCGTGCAAGGCAAATGCCCTACCCTCTGGGCTATCGCTCCAGCCCTGAGCTAATATTTTAAAGTTGTACTTATATCAAATTGGTATTTTTGAATGGCAGCTATTTATGATTAAACACCAGATATAAGTTACATAAAGTCCTGCTGATTGACAAATGTTGAGCAAATATAAGATATTAAAGATTGTTTTAATAATTACAAACCCACCAAGCCAGAGTCCTGAGTGAAAGAAGGGAAAAAAATAATAAATATTCCTCATAAATTTTCTGTATTTTCCAACTCTTTTTACCTAAAGTATTTCTTCTAATTCATTTTATGCTAAACCTCTGAATAATATCCATTTAACAACCTCGAATTTGCTGGCATTTAAGAGTTTGCACAGTTTCTTGGAAGGTAATCGACAAAAGGTGTACTAAAAAGTCTCACGGCCTGGCTTGAGTAAAATATGGGTTCTTTTATTTTTAACTAATATGTTAACTTTAAATATTTTCAACTGCTTGGACTCACATATGTAGGGCATATATATGAAATTAGGGATCTAGAATAAAGTCAAAAGGAAATGAGCTCACTTAAGTTCAAAGTTTAGGATCTCGCCACCAAAATACACTCTTTTTCCTGGAGAGGTACACTCTTTCCAGATGGAATTTTAGAAGTTTATTTTAATTTCCAAATACTGACTGTGTGAGCCAGACCATCACTAGTCCTTATATCTGGTTTTTGATGGTAATCACCAAAGCTCACAAAACAACCCAAGGTCTGCAGAATTTCCATTTCTTTTGCCATGCTACAAAATTTCAATTTTTTTTCCTAATTGAACGTTTGTAAGGAAGCTCTAAAGCATAGTCTCCTCTGGTGTGGTCAAAGAGCTAATGAGATCAAACATCAGTTCTTCTGCAATAGCTTAACACATAATTCCACATGTGGCACACTCAAAGAACTGAATGGCTAGCACATCCTGACAGGTAATAGATGTTCACTACCTTTTGAGTGAAGGAAAGAGGAAAAAGACACAAATGTGATTCATTTCTTCTCATAAAACTAAGGCTGGGGAAAACACAGTAAAGGATTTGAAATTGTACAGACATTCTTCACTAGAGATTACACCCCTTTATTTAAGGGGTAAGTGGTGAAAGTCCATTTTTCTAGTAATTTGTTGGAAATCGGAGGCAAGGGATATGGAGCTGCCTATGTAAGGGAGTGAACTCCCATGCTAACTTAGTATTAACAGAGTCCAGGAAATGGTTTACTATGGTTCAGTGCTGTCAGTCTAAAGAGAAATCAGATAGTAAGATAGATGGATAGATAGATTAATCAATGGACAGGTAGATAGGTAGAAAGATCAATAGATTAGATCGATAGATTAGATCGATAGATAGATAGATAGATAGATTAGATAGACAGACAGACAGACAGACAGACAGACAGACAGACAGACAGACAGACAGATAGATAGATAGATAGATAGATAGATAGATAGATAGATAGATAGATAGATAGATAGATAGATAGATAGGTAGGTAGGTAGGTAGGTAGGTAGATAGATAGATAGATAGATAGATAGATAGATAGATAGATAGATAGATAGATAGATAGATAGATAGATAGATAGATAGATAGATAGATAGATAGATAGATAGATAGGTAGGTAGGTAGGTAGGTAGGTAGATAGATAGATAGATAGATAGATAGATAGATAGATAGATAGATAGATAGATAGGTAGGTAGGTAGGTAGGTAGGTAGATAGATAGATAGATAGATAGATAGATAGATAGATAGATAGATAGATAGATAGATAGATAGATAGATAGATAGATAGATAGATAGATAGATAGATAGATAGATAGATAGATAGATAGATAGATAGATAGATAGGTAGGTAGATAGATAGATAGATAGATAGATAGATAGGTAGGTAGGTAGATAGATAGCTTTAGATAGATAGACGGCTATATGTGGATATATTCATATATATGAATATGTATGTTTCTACCCTGAGGATAAGATAATAAAGGACTTAGAACAACAGATTATAGTTCTGTCTCCTGTAGATGAAAGTCCTTTTCTCTCTGAGAATAGTAGAGTAGCTTCACCTCTCTGGATGTTAATCTACTGTTCTGTGCTGATCATTTATATCTATTGTGTGTCAAAACAACATGCGACACATAATTCCAGATAATGCTCTTCAAATATCTTCTGCCTAATATTTTTTCTAAAATTCATGATGTGTACTATAATATGGAGATCTCAATCTTCTTACTTCCAACGGAGCCTCTTATGTGTTGCATGGAGATTATGGAACAACAATTAATAAGCAATTAATAAGCATATACTGTGCTTAAATAATGTGTTATATTAACTATAGAGGTGAAGGATATATACAAAGAAAACTACAAAACACTACTTCAGAAATAATTTGAAATGAAAACACATTCCCTGCTCATGGGTCATGAGGATTAGCATTGCCAAAATTACTCCCAAAAACATTATAAAAAGTCGATGCATCCATATAATAATATCTGTGACATTTCTCAAAAATAGATCAAACACTCCTTAAATTCATATGGAGCAATGAACCCCCAAGAATAACTAATGCAATCCTTGGGAAAAGACGATGGGTAGCAACAGCTTCCTGAACTTCAAACTGTACTCAAACCAGCAGTAATTAGAACAGCATGATACTGAAATAAAGACAGTCCCACAGATCAATGAAACAGAGCTAAATATCATGACACTGACCCAAGAATATATAATCACCTAAGCTTTGATAAAGAGCCAAAAATATGAAGTGTAGCAAGGAAAACCTCTTCAACAAGTGGTACAGAGGAAACTGGAAAGCTACACACAAAAAAAGGAATTCAGACCTTTTTCTAATGCAGAGCCTTCCATGACATTGCAGCTAAAGACAACTTCAAAGATGAAGTACTACTGACCAAGTGGAAGCAAAGAAATAAATGGAATTACATTAAACTAAGAGATTTCTGTACCTCAAAAAAATGTGACCAAGATACAAAGATAGCTCAAGGAAAGAGAAATATTATTTTCCCAATACCCATCAGATAAGGGGTTAATATACAAGATATATAAGACACTAGTTAGAACTTTACAAGAAAAAAGTCGATGGCATCAAAATACGGGGGGACTGAAACTAAATCCTGAACAGCTTTGTAATGGTCCATCACATAGGAAAATAAATAAATAAATAAATAAATAAATAAATAAATAAATAAATAAGTAATAGATAAATCACTATCACTATCACTATCTTCCCGTTCATCATCTATTTGCTCCAGCGGGCACCAGTAATATCTCCATATATCCTATCTCATGCCTAGTAGAGCCAAGGGCATCTGCGTGCTCCAGGAACATAAAGAGCCTCAGACAATTATATTAGGTCATGGAAATGACCTAATATAATTGTTACTGATATTTGGCATATCAAATACGACATGGGCAGCTTACCAGGCTTGCCGTGTGGGTGGCATACTCTTGTAGTCACCTGTAAACACAGTATTTATTGATGAACCTCGCAGCCACTTGCGGCCGAAGTGAGCCGGCTGTGATAGGCTCCTCTGCTGCTGGGTGGAGTTCTGACAAGAGGGAAGTCTGTGGTTGTATATTTGAGAGTGTGTTTCAGGATATTCAGTTCTATTCCATAGGTCTACGGGTCTGTCTCTATACCAATACCACACTGTCTTAATTACAACTGCTCTGTAGTAGAGCTTGAGGTTGGGGAAAGTGATACTTCCCATCTTCTTTTTCCCAAGGATTTCTTTAGCTATTCGTGGGGGTTTATTATTCCATACAAATTTCAGGAGTGTTTGTTCAATCTTTGAAGAACATCATGGGTATCTTTATAGGGACCGCACTGAATCTGTATAAAGCTCTAGGGAGTATTACCATTTTGATAATGTTAATCCTTCCAATCCATGAGCAGGGAATGTGTCTCCATTTCCTCAGGTCTTCTTTTATTTCCTGAAGTAACGTTTTGTAGTTTTCTTTGTAGAGATCCTTTACATTCTTTGTCAAACTGATTCCTAGGTATTTGATTTTCTGTGGCACAATTGTGAATGGGATAGTTTCTTTAATAGGATATAAATAGAAACCAGTGTTTTACTAAATGTGGGAAATGGTAATGGCAGATTAAAACTCACCATTGAATATACACAAAGAGACTTAAGTGATAAACTCTAAATATCTGCAGGGCTAGCCACAATATGTAAAAGAAGAGGGAGAGAGATGCAGAGACAGAGAGAGACAGAGAGAGAAAGAGAGGATACTGGGGTACCTGCTATTGAGGCAGCCTGGGGGTGGGCGGGAGGGAGTGGGGTACATTGGTGGTGGAAATGGGGCACTGGTGGAGGGATCGGTGCTGGTATACTGTACTACCAAGAACCAATTATGAACACCTTTGTAATTGTATGTCTCATGGTGGTATAATAAAAAAATTTTAAAAAAGAGGGAAGTCTGATATGGATGATGGTGGCCCTCATGGAGTGGGGGTTGTCATCTGGCTTGCTGTGAGGCCCTGCTGGGGTGGTGGGCCAGGGCTAGAACCCGCCATCCCTCCCGGGCGCCTCATGAGCGGCTGGGCACAGGGAGAGCAAGTAGCAGCTCTGCCCCATGTCTGTAAGTCTCTGGATCAGCATACCTGGGCCGGATTGAAAAAAAACTGCTGCAGGGTGGTGTTGATGATCCAGGCTGTGATAAATAAATAAATAATAAATAAATAAGTGGAGTGAAGAAATGAACAGAAACATCCTCAGAGAAGAAATACATATTGCCAAAAGACACATGAAAAATATTCTACATCACTAATCATCAAGGAGATGCAAATCAAAACTACAATGAGATATCATCTCACACCACAGAGACTGGCCAGAGACTGGCACACATCCAAAAGAACAAACCAGTGCTGGCATGGATGTGGGGAGAAAGGAATTCTACTTCACTGATGGAGAGAAAGCCAACTGGTTTTTCAAAAACAACATGAGCATTTCTTTTAAAACTAGAAATTGAGTGTCCATATTACCCAGCAATACCACTTCTGGGAATATAGCCCAGGGACTAAAAACACAAAGCAGAAACACCATTTGCACTTCCATGTACACTGTAACAATATTCATAATAGTCAGAATCTGGGAACAACCCAAGTACCTGAGAACAGATGACTGTTTAAATAAACTACACAATGGAGTACTATGCAGTCACCAGGAAAAAAATGAAGTTATGAAATTTTCTTATAAATGGATGGACATGGAGAGCATCATGCTGAGTGAACATTTAGAGTGAGAGGGACAGACATAGAATTATTTCATTTATTTGTAGAATTTGTAGAATTATTTTATTTGCAGAGCTGCTACTGGCTCTCCCTGTGCCCAGCTGATCACGAGGTGCCCAGGAGGGATGGCGGGTTCTAACCCTGGACTGACACTCCAGAAAAGCCTCACAAGAAGCCAGAGTAACCCCCACACCATGAGGGCCGCCATTTTCCACATCTGGACTCCTCTCTCGTCAGACTCCACCCAGCAGAAGAGCTGATCACAAGTCCAGTTCATCAATAAATGCTTGAGACTAGAGGTAACTAAAAGAGTATCCCACCCGCATGGCAGAGCCTGGCAAGCTACCTGTGTCATATTTGATATGCCAAATACCAGTAACAATTATAGACCACATTCCCATGACCTGATGGAATGGTTTGAGGCTCTTTATGTTCCTGGAGCAAGCAGATTCCCTTGGTCTACACTAGCATATGGAGATGTTACTGGTGCCCACTCGAGCAAATCAGTGATCAATGGGAAGACAAGTGATACAAGTGCAGAATGTGAAAATACATAATATGAGACTAATACCTAAGGACAGTAGAAACAAGGACAAGGAGATTGGTCCATGATTGGAACCCTGCTTCAAGTACTAGGGAAGAAGACAGGTAGGTGGGTCACAGAAGAGACTGTACGAAAAGATAGTTGGAAATGATCACTCTGGATAAGAACTGCATGCTGAACATAGGTGGAAGATCAAACATGATAACCTCTTAGTAAATATAGCAGTGAGAGAGAGCATGGAAGAATGTAAGTGAATGCCATAGAGACGTGCTACAGGCTGACTGGTGGTGGGGTGGTGGGAGGGAAATAGGAAATGGAGCAAGAAAAGTGCACTGGTGGAAGCATGGATGCTGGAACACTGTATGACTAAAACCCAATCAGGAACAGCTTTGTAACTGTATCTCACTGTTATTCAACTTTAAAATGAAAAAGAAAAACAGAGTTGAGACCAGAATCTTGACTAACACCACATTTGGTTAGTCTGATAAGATCTTTGTAGCATAGAAACTTTTCTGATACATCCCCCTTCTCTCCCATCTTTATCTTGTCATGAAAAACGGGTTTTGTAAACTTCTGGCCACTTTCTACACATCCTTCCCGCCGCTCTTGCAATCCCATTAAGTTTCCAAGTTTGCTCCAAGTAGTGGTAGACATCTCTCCAGAGCTAATGAGGATCATGAAAACTACTTGGCCAGAACCAAGTAGATGGTAGAGAAACAGCCTTTCTTAAATCTAGGAAAGAGAAAATTGGTGGTATTGGTGGAATATACTTTGTGCTGAAACTAAAACACCATCAGACAATAGCAAATACTTAGCAAATACTGAGCGCCTACTATGGGGAATATATGAATTTGGGTTTTTTCTCTATTTTGTTTTCTTTTTAGTGTTTCAAAGAGTCCTCCTTACATTATTAGGTAAAGATGAAAACTTATGGTAGCTGAAAGGTCATATTATATACATCCATAACTGAGCTCTTGCTCTCTTCTGAGAGAAGTTTATTAAATTTTGTCTTCTCAACCTTACCCAAAATTTGATCTCAACTTTCTTGTATCTTCAAGAATCTCATTTAAATTTTTGATATTCTTTGTTATACTGACATTTTCCCCCACCAAAGGAAAGAAAAGAAAAAGAACAAGCAGTGCTGGCACAGATGCAGTGTAATGGAAATGTGCACTGGTGAACATATAGGTGACAGAGTATTAACTGAAACTCAATCATGAACAACTTTGAAACTATGTATCTCATAGTGATTCAGTAAATAAATAAAATGAATGTGGAAAATAGTTTGATAAATATTTTTACATGCATGATGTATTCCTTTGTAACTGTAAATAAAGAGAGCAAGAGCTCAGTTATGGATGTACATAATATGACCTTTCAGCTACCATAAGTTTTCATCTCTACCTAATAATGTAGAGCTGCTACTGGCTCTCTATGTGCCCAGCCGCTCATGAGGTGCCCGGGAGGGGTGGCAGGTTCTAGCCCTGGCCCGCCACCCCAGCAGAGCCTCACAACAAGCCAGATGACCCTCCACTCCCTGAGGACCTCCATTTTCCACATCCGAACTTCCCCCTCAACAGAACTCCACCCAGCAGACCAGCCTATCAAAGCCTGGCTCGCGCCGCCACTTATGGCCTCGTGGTTCATCAATAAATCCTGGATTTTGAGATGACTACAAGAGTATGCTACCCACACGGCAGAGCCTGGCAAGCTACCCGTGTCGTATTTGATATGCCAGATACCAGTAACAATTATAGATCTCATTCCCATGACCTGATGGAATGGTTTGAGGCTCTTTATGTTCCTGGAGCAAGCAGGTGGCATTGGGCTCTACTTGCATGAGACAGGTCATATGGAGATGTTACTGGTGCCCGCTCGAGCGAATCGATGATGGACGGGAAGACAGTGATGTATTCCTTAAGAATGCACTCTCTGAAACTTTTCTCCTAAATAAGCTTTATACAAATCTTTTTTAGGATAGCTTGTAAGAAACAATAATTCTATGTTACTGACAGTTACAAAAAACCCATCTTAAATAAATCTTAATCCTTGGTCTTGGATGAGTGAACAATATGACAACATAATTTACAAAAAGGACAAAGTATAATCACAGCTCTTGATATATTAGAACTTTACATGATTACAGAATGACTTAAAAGAAAAGGAGAAAAGACCAACAGCTGTAATCGAAAACCACTCAATTTATTGGCTAAATTCACCAAAAAATGTTTGTTTATAGGCAGGCAGAATTAACAGGGGAATGATGCATAAGGGTGTTAATTCAAATGCATGCTTGTAGTTTTGCTATCAAAAACCTAGTTTATGTTCCAGACCAGCAATATTTTGGATAAAACATTTGCCTAGCATACTTCCAGCTCAGGTTCAATTCCTGCACCCCTATGGTCTCCTGAGCACTGCCAGGAGTGATCATTGAGTGTAGGTCCAGGAGAAGCCCTGAGCACAGGCAGCTGTGGCAAAAAAAGGGACAAGTTTAAACAAAAATACAAATAATTATAGTTATGCTCTTACACTTTCCCATGATTGCTTATTAATGACCCATCTGACACTTATTCTGTGTAACCCATCATTTTAAATGTCTTATTGCTAACATAGAAAACAAACACGTACTGCAGACAAAAAAACATTAAAAAGAAAAGTTTGCTATCATTATAATCATGTAGAGATATGAGATGTGGTGTACTTCTTGTGTAGTTTGGAATCTGATTGTGGAGAAATAAACTTGGGTTGGTTTTGTTTGTTTTGGTTTTGTGAGGGGAGGGGAGCTAGACCTAACTCTTTGAATAGAGCTCACTCATGTGGTATGCTTGACTGCAAGGGGATTACAAATGGAGCTGGCAGAATGTCCAGGAAGAAAACAAGGGGGGAAGCATACATACCACACCACACCTCACACACACACATTATGTTTTTGGATGATCGTCTTGTTTTATTATGCTATGCAGGAGACTGAACCCAGGGACTCCGCCAGACAAGGCATACTACCCTACTTTTGAGCCACATCTTTGGCCCTTTATTGATTCCACTTATATAAAGTTATTGAACATGAAAAGATATATGACTAAATATATATAAAAGGCTAACTGAAGTTGTGGGCTGAGGGATGGAATTAAGTTTGACAAAGAATTTTGATGTGACTTTCTAGTATAATTTTATTTTACATGTCCTGCAAGTTATATACATTTATCAACATTAATTGTGCTGAGTTCTTAATTCATGTACACTTCACTGAATATAATAGTGTGTTGTTAATGAAAAATGAGGGAGTAGAATGGATAGAGAATGGAAACTATTTAGTTCCTTTGTCTTTGGAAACAAGAGGCTATGTGCTGTGTATTCTGATTATCCTCATGTTTCTCCCCTCATTTGCCTCCCACATCACAAAATGAAAATCCCTGTAAGACCACATTTAGACAAAGTCATCTAGAGACAACTCTGCAAAGAGCCATAACTGGTGCATGGCCCATGGATCAACATGTTCCATGTGAGGGGAAATTCATACATGGGAGGTATGAATGATGGTTAAAGCAACCACCAGGACCTAATTTCAGCCCCAGCATGGCATATGGCCATACCTTCCAGGAGTGGCCCCTGAGGACAGAGTCAAGAGTAATCTCTTAGCCCTGCCAGATATGGCCCACTCTTCACCCGAGAATATGTATAAAGATAGATACACACATCTATCTATGACAAACAGATGTGTGTATCTATCTTTATACATGTAGACACATGGGGCAGAGCTGCTATCTGCTCTCCCTGTGCTCAGCTGATCATGAGGCGCCCGGAGGGAAGGTGGGTTCTAGCCCTGGAATGCCATCCCAATAGGGCCTAGCAAGAAGCCAGAGGAACCCCACACCATGAGGGCAGCCATTTTCAATATCCAGGCTCCACAGCTCATCAGAGCTCCACCCAAGAGCTCTTCCCTCATCTCTCCCCATTGCAGTTCATCAGTAAATGCAAGAGATGAGAGTCTACTACTAAGTGTATACAACCCGCACGGCAGAGCCTGGCAAGCTAACCGTGTTGTATATATATGCCAAAAACCAGCAACAATTATTGACCTCATTCACATGACCTGAAGGAATGGTTTGAGGCTCTTTGTGTTCCTGGAGTGAGCAGATGCCCTTGCAGTACACTAGCACATGACAGGACGTATGGACAGGATGTATGGAGATGTTACTGGTGCCACCTCGAGCAAATCAATGAACAACGGGAAGACAAGTGACAAGTGACAAGATGTGTGTATATACAGACAGACAGAAAGATTAGATATATAGACAGACAGACAGATTAGATAGACTACAGACAGACAGACACACAGACAGACATCTAATTCAGACTTGTAGTGTATTTCTCTTGTTATTAAAATCTTATTAAATCAGAAAATAAAGAGCACTGAAGACATTAAGCCTAAAAATAAATAAATAGGCTACAAATGCGAATTAAGTCTATAAGAAATATAGAAGATGCATATTTTAAGTTATAAATTTATGCAGGTCAAAACTCAGGAAAGGAGGAAATGAAAAACCTGCAATCTAGGCAAGGGAAACACAGAACATTTACAGTATTGTTTAGGCGGGGAGAAGCTTAATCAGTCAGCATATTAACTTACAGCTTGTAATCAGTGAAAATGGGTTTAATGACTTTCAAGGCTTAGGGCTTATACAGGAAAAGGAATTCAGTCAAAGTTATATGCAGAAATCTTTTAAATTACAGGAGTATATTTAATTCCACCACATTTACAAAGAAAGACTTAAGATTTTGTGTGACTAAAAAATCTGTAATCTGTTAATAAATTTTATATTTTCCTCTAATAGCTAGAGGAGGTGCAAGCTCAAAAGATCAAGTATGACATCATTGGTCTGACTGAGACGAGGGGCATCAGTTGCATCATGCTGTACTTGACACCGGAGAAGAATTGTTCCTTGGAACATGCGACGAAAGAGGCACTGGTGGCGTTGGTGTCCTTGTCAACACGAACATGGCCATCAACATCGATTCATTTGAATGCCTAACAAACCGAATAGGACGATTACACTTGAAGAGATGTGGCCCACTGCCAGCAATTTCTATCTTCATTGTCTACGCACCAACATCCACATTACAAGAAGATGAAATTGAGAAATTCTACATGGAATTGGAGGAGTTCTATAAAAAGATCACACCTTCTACAAGATTATAGTCGGTGATTTTAATGCCAAGATAGGACCAAGAAGATCGGCTGAAGAACACCACATTGGGACCCATGGCCTAGAATGGAAAGAACAGGGTGAAAGACTATCTGAGTTCATCATGTCCATCAAGACCATTCATGGGAACTCACAGTTCCAGAAGGCTGAAGCGAAACGTTGGACATGGGAATCTCCTGGCATACAGTTCCACAATGAAATTGACCACATCATCTTCAATTGACAGTTTTGTCTGACCGATGTAGCTGTCGTCCCCAAATTCCAAACAGGATCGGACCACCGTCTCCTTCGTGCAAAATTCTACTTCCCGCAACAGGGAGAAAAGGCTGCAAAGTTTAAGAAGAGAACACCCAGAACGACCACCAACTGGGAACTCTTTGGCACCATTGCGGCAACATGGAAGGATACCATCATTGACAACATCGATGAAGAATACAACCGACTGGTTCAGCACCTCCATGATTGTTCGAAGAATGCTGAGAGAGAGAAAGACACAAAAGGATGCTTGTCTTCAGAAACTCTTGAGCTCATTCGCCAACGTGGTGAGCCTCAGGAGACCAAATTCTAACGTCCAAGCTTGCTAAATGGTGCAGAGAAGCGATAAAAGAAGATATCAAAGAAAGAAGAGCAGAAATACTGGAAGATGCAGCAGAAGCCGGGAAAAGCATTCGTAGCGCCCGCCTGTCCTTCACCAACTATAAGACCAAGATGACTGCCCTCCGATGCCCTGATGGATCTATCACATCTTCCAGAAAGGCAATGGAGAAGATTATCCAGGACTTCTACTCAAATCTCTTTGATAGCCACATCCACCTGCCCACATACCAAATTCCACAGGATGGATATGTCATTCCCAACGTTCTCCCTTCTGAAATCCGACATGCCATCTCTTCGGTAAAAAAAGGGAACAGCACCAGGCCCAGAGAAAGTCAGACCCGAACACCTGAAGAATCTGCCGTCGGTACTCATCAATACACTAGCTCTGCTCTTCACATGCTACCTGTCCAAATTCAAGGTGCCCTCCCAATGGAAAACCAGCAGGACAGTTCTACTGTTCAAGAAGGGAGACATTCTCGACATTGGCAACTATCGCCCCATCTGCCTGTTGTCCTTCATCTACAAGCTGTTTACACAAGTCATCCTGAAGAGGATTAGCAGAATACTAGATGAAGGACAACCATGCGAGCAAGCAGGCTTCTGGAAAGGATTCAGCACAATCGACCATATCCACACAGTAACCAAGCTCATCTAGGTTTGTAGGGAATACAAGATGCCGCTCTGTCTCACGTTCATTGATTTACAGAAAGCCTTTGATTCTGCGGAGACTGAAGCAGTCATCAAAGCCCTAGCCAAACAGGGTGTTGAAACCCAATACATCAAGTTCCTTCGTGAGCTGTATTACGGATTCACCACAAGGATCTCACCATTCTACAAAGAAGTGATCATTAATGTGAAAAGAGGAGTTTGACAGGGCGATACATTTCACCAAAACTCTTCAGCGCCACCCTCGAGAACATCATGCAACAATTAGAATGGGAAGGAGTGGGAGTGAAGATAGATGGTCGGCAACTACACCACCTCCGCTTCGCTGATGACATTGTTCTAATAACACCAAACATTAACCAAGCGGCACAAATGCTGGCTGACTTCGACAGAGAATGTGGAAAGATAGATATACAGCTGAATCTAAAGAAAACAATGTTTATGAAGAATGAACTAGTTCCAGAGGCCCCATTCACTGTTAATGGAACAAACATTTCTGAATGCAGCAGTTATGTGTACCTAGGTCGAGAAGTCAACATGATGAACGACCTAAAACCTGAGCTGCGCAGAAGGAAGAGAGTGGCATGGAATGCCTTCAAAGGCATGGAAGAAAAAGCTAAAAGGACAAAGAACTTCTGGCTCCGGGCACATCTCTTTGACTCCACTGTTCTCCCTGCATTAACATAGGCCTCAGAGACCTGGCCCTACAAAAGCAGGATGAGAATGCTATTCGGGTCTCCCAGAGAGGAATCAAAAGAGCTATGCTTGGAATATCACACCTCACTCAAGGGAGAGAAGGAATCCGGAGTTCTGACCTCCATTGCTATTCCAGAATCAGGGACGCTGTCTCGTTTGCCAAGGTATCAAAAATCAGATGGGCTGGACATGTAATGCGATTTGGAGACAACCGCTGGATTAGAGCCATTACCGACTGGATCCCACGGGATGTCAAAAGATCACGTGGCCGCCCACCTACAAGATGGTCAGACTTCCTTGTCAAGACCCTGAAGGAACGGTTTGAGGCTTTTCATATTCCTGAATCAACCAGATGCCATTGGGCTACATTGGCACGTGATAGGGTCCAATGGAAATGTTACTGGTGCCCGCTCGAGCAAATCGATGAATAACAGAATTCAAGTGATCAAGTGATCTAATAGCTAAATGGTATCTTAATATTGTTAGTTATTTGTACAATGAACAATTTTCAGTAGTTACTTTTGAAAAATGCTTGTAGATTCTAAAATAAGGGTCCGGAGCAATAGTCCAGCGGGTAGGGCGTTTGCCTTGCATGCGGCCAGCCCATGCTGGCCCTGGTTCGATCCACGGCATCCCATATGGACCCCCGAGCACTTCCAGGAGTAATTCCTGAGTGCAGAGCAAGGAGAAACACCTGAGCATTTCTGGGTGTGACCCAAAAAAGCAAAAAAAAATAATAAATTATGTATGTTTTACAATATCTTTGTTTATTAATTATGTTTTTATAATACTTGAATTAACTAATGTTTGACAGTATGATTGAAAGTTTATACGCTTTTCTTCCCATTTTATATATTCCAAATCTACGTTGTTAGGAACCTAAAAATTTATTGTTATTGCACTTCCTTTTTATTTTGTAGACCATAAATTTTGCCAATTTATGACAGAGACTCCAGATCCACGGCTGCGCAGCTCAGCCTCATGGTGAGCTGCCCTATGGAGTTCCTGGGGGAAAAGCAAAAGGTTTGGCCAGCGCCTGGTTGTGTCCTACATAGCTCCTAGGGCCTGCCTCGCCAAGCAGGTGGCCTCACCTGTTGGAGTCAGAGTAAGGATTGGGGCCTACACCCAGTCCCCAGCCTCCGGGCTCAGTGGGTATGACCCTGAGCTCCAGCCACCACAGCCAACCATTGCAAGACAGAGAGATCCACGCCTGCAGTAGCTCTGCTACCACGGTTTAATCTTACACTCAATGTATTTTGGCACCAGGTCCTTTCAGGATCTTTCTCATTTGTACACTTCAACAATCATTCTGTTTGCATCAAACTGGAGAGTTTATGGGGAATGAGGAATTATGAGAGACTCACACACATGGGGCAGAGCTGCTACTTGCTCTCCCTGTGCCCAAATGATCACGAGGCATCCAGGAGGGATGGCGGGTTCTAGCCCTAGCCCGCCACCCAGCAGAGCCTTGCAAGAAGCCAGAGGAACCCTCACACCATGAGGGCTGCCATTTGCCACATCCGGACTCCCTCTCGTCAGAACTCCACTCAGCAGTATAGCTGTTTGCAGCCCGGCTCAGCCACGCGGTTAATCAATAAATGCTTGAATCTTGAGGTGACTAGCAGATTATTCCACCCTCAAGGCAAAGCCTGGCAAGCTACCCGTGTCGTATTTGACATGCCAAATACCAGTAACAATTATAGACCTCATTCCCATTACCTGATGGAATGGTTTGAGGCTCTTTATGTTCCTGGAGTGGGCAGATGCCCTTGGGCTGTCTAGCATGTGACAGGACATATTGAGATGTTACTGGTACCCGCTCAAGTAATCTATGATCTACGGGAAGTCAAGTAATCAAGTGAAGTTTTGCCAAATAGAAATGATAATTCTTTTTCTCATTAAATGCCTTTATCTGAGAAAAAGAAAAACTTGACCTCTCACTCATATTCTTGTTCTTGGGTTTCCTTAAACTCAGAACTTGCCTATTCTATACTTTTAATATTCTTGGTATTTTTTTGATACATTCCTCTTAAACAGCACATTTTGATAGTAGTACTGATGTTTTTTTGTCTGGTATACTTGAGTTTTATGTGTTTTGGAGAGGAGAGAATCCCTCTACACTTTGGTAACTTCTTCTAACTCACTGGAGTGAGGCATAATATTCCAAGCACAGCTCTTTTGATTCCTCTTTGGGAAACCCGAATAGCATTCTCATTCTGCTTTCATAGGGCCCAGGTCTCTGAGGCATATGTTAATGCAGGGAGAACAGTGGAGTCAAAGATATGTGCCCGGAGCCAGAGGTTCTTTGTCTTTTTTGATATTTCTTCAATGCCTTTGAAGGCATTCCATGCTGCTCTCTTCCTCCTGCGCAGCTCAGGTTTTAGGTCATTCATCATGTTGACTTCTCGACCTAGGTACACATAACTGCTGCATTCAGAGAAGTTTGTTCCATTGAGAGTGAATGGGGCCTCTGGAACTAGTTCATTTTTCATGAACATAGTTTTGTTGAGATTCAGCTGTATATCTATCTTTCCACATTCTCGGTCAAAGTCAGCCAGCATTTGTGCTGCTTGGTTAATGTTTGGTGTTGTTAGAACAATGTCATTAGCAAAGCGGAGGTGGTGTAGTTGCTGACCATCTATCTTCACTCCCATTCCTTCCCATTCTAATTGTCACATGATGTTCTTGAGAGTGGTGCTGAAGAGTCTTGGTGAAATGTTATCACCCTGCCGAACCCCTCTTTGGCCATCAATGATCACTTCCTTGTAGAATGGTGAGATCCTGGTGAGATCCATAATACAGCTCACGAAGGATCTTGATGTATTGGGTTTGAACACCCTGTTTGGCTAGGACTTCGATGACCACTTTAGTCTCCACAGAATCAAAGGCTTTCTTTAAATCAATGAACACATAAATATATATGTACATATTATGATACCAATATCCAAGGTCAAGTGAAACATGTATCAGGAGGTCTTGTCAAAGGTGGAAATTATAACAAACATGTGGGAGTCAGAGGCTAGGTAAGACAGAAAATGGAACAGTGTGCTAACAATTGTCGAGGGCACTAATGCCAACCTAGAACTGAGCATTAAATACAGACAAAAAGATACACATGACAACCCTTTAATGTATGTTCTGTAATCCATAGTCTGGAGGGGAAGGAAAAGAGAAAGAGAGAGAAAGGGAAAGAAATAAAGAAACTGCCATGGAGGAGGGCTGGGGGAGGGAGGAGGGAATCAGGGACGTTGGTGGTGGGAGATGGGCACTGGTGGTGGGATGGGTGCTGGAACACTGTATGACCAAAAGCCAAATATGAACTTTTTAATTGTATATCTTTGTAATTGTAAAAGTAAAAAAATTAAAAAAAATCAATGAACATGAGACAGACAAAGAGGGTAGGACAAATATAAGTTGGCATGGTTAACCAGACAATGAGGGCGGGCTAGGGAATTTGTTTCATCCCAGTCCTTTTGGGAACATAGTGAAGACAAAAGTAGAGATAGAAACAGCAACAACTTACTACTTACTCCCATAAGGCAACATACTATTAATAGTCAGAAGTGCACTCTTACCCCAGGGGAAAGAAAAAGTTAACTAGATAAATGAAGAAAAGTAGAGCAAAAACAAAAACATGACCCAGACATATTAAAAATGCATCTCTTTTAAATGATAAGTTCTAAGAATAAACATTTAATTTAAAAGGTCTTTGTTCATGGAACAATAAACCTCTATGGTTAGCCAAAGCAATCCTTGGGAAAAAGACGATGGAAGGCATCACCTTTCTCATCATCAAACTGTACTACAAAGCAGTAGTAATTAAAACAGCATTGTACTGGAGTAAAAGCAGACCTGTGTACCTGAGGAATAGAGTGGAGTATCCTAAAACACATCCTCAAATATATGATCATTTAATCTTTGAAAAAGGAGCAAAAAATACAAAGTGGAGCAAGGAAAGCCTTTTTAATAAGTGGTGCTGGGAAAACTGGGCAGCTACATGTAAAAAAATTAACTTAGACCTCTGTCTAATGCCATGCACAAAAGTCAGATCAAAATGGATTAAAGCACTCAATATCAGACCTTAATTCATGAAGTACATAGAAGAAAACATAGGAGAAATCCTCCACAACATTGAAGCTAAAAGCATCATCAAAGAGTAAGCACCACTAACAAAGCAACTGTAAGCAAAGTTAAACATATGGGACTGCATGAAACTAAAAAAGTTTCTGCACCTCAAAAGAAACAGTGACCAAGATAAGAAGACAGTCCACTGAGTCAGAAAGAATATTCATCCAATGTCCATTTGATAAGGGGTTAATATCCAGGATGTATCAGGCATTGGTAGAACTTTACAGGAAGAAAACAGCCAACTTTACAGGAAGAAGACATCAAAAATGGGGAGAAATGAACAGAAACTTCCAAAACAAAAACATTTGAATGGCCAAAAGTCACATAAAAAATGTTGATGATCACTAATCATCAGGGACATGCAAATCAAAACAACAATGAGATATAATCTCACACCACAGTGACTGGTACACATCCAAAAGAGCAAGCAAGAACAGTAAGTGCTGGCATGGATGCAGGGACTTTCTCCCTGCGTCCAATGGGACTCTCACCCATTGTTGGTGGGAATGTCAACTGGTACAGCCTTTTTGGAAAACAATATGGACCTTCCTCCAAAAACTGGAAATTGAGTTCCCATTTGACCCAGCAATATCCTCTGGGGAATATGCCCTGGGAGACCAAAACACACAGCAAAAACACCATCTGCACTTCTATATTCATAGCAGCACTATTCACAGTAGCCAGAATCTGGAAACAACCAGAGTGCCCGAGAACAGACTATTGGATAAAGAAACTATGGTCTATCTACACAATGGAATACTATGTAGCTATTAGGAAAAATGAGCTTATGAAATTTGCCTATAAATGGATGGACATGGAGAGGCTCATGTTGAGTGAAATTAGCCAGAGGGAAAAGGATAGATATAGAATGACTGCAATCATTTGCAGATATAAAAAATAGCATGATACTAATATCTAAGACCAGGCAAAATATGAATCAGGAGGATTTGTCATTGGTTGGAATCTACCACAATTTTTTGGGACTCAGAGTTTAGGTAAGACAGAGAAGGGACCAGTGTGCTAATAATTGTTGGAAAAAGTAATACCAGCCTAGAACTGAGCATTGAATATTGGTAAAGGGATATACATGATAGCCACTAAAAATATGTATTTCAAGTCACAATATGTTAGAGAAGAAAGGGGGGAGAGAGAGAAAGAGAAGAGGCAAAGTACCTTCTGTAGAGGCAGGCTGGGGAGGGGAAGGGAATCAGGGGACATTGGTGGTGGGAAATGTGTACCGGTGGAGGGATGGGTGCTGGAACACTGTATGAGTGAAACCTAATCATGAACAGTTTTGTAATTTGTCTCACAGTGGTATAATAAAATTAAACAATAAATTTTTAAAAGAAGGTCCTTCTTTATTGACTCATCTTGAGGTATCACCAGAGTTACAAAGCTCTTCATGGTTGGGTTTCAATCACACATTGTTCCAACACCCATCCCTCTACCAGTGTACGTTTTCCATAACCAATGTCCCCATTTCCCTCCCACCACTTTCTTTTCCTTTCTCTATCTCTCCTTTTGGCATAGTGTTTTTCAGTACACACACTGAGAGGCTGTCATGTTTGTTCCTTTACCTATTTTTAGCATGCAGTTCTTATTCAGAATGATCGTTTCTAATTATTATTGTCATAATGGTACTTTCTCCGTTCCAACTGCCTTTTCTCCCAGCACTTGGAGGCAGTCGGACCAATTCTTTGGCCCTTGTTTCTTGGCTATTAATAAGTTTATTTCACTTAGCTTAATACATTAAAATATTGTTTGAAAATAGACTGATTTCACCCTTTGTTGAAATTTTAGCATCAAAAATGTGATTCATTTTTTGTCATTTCCTTATAAAACTTCTTGTCTATCAGAAGTCTTATTAGACAGAGAAGCTCATTAGAATTTCTGCAATAAGACTCGGAAAATGATGTGCCCTATTAAAAAATATGGCCAGTGTTTTACAAACTGACTCAAAGAATCTTATTACACTGACTGCTATTATTTCAGAGAGTCTTTTAAATATGAATTGGTTTGAGAAGTCAAGACCCATTTCCAATTAATTTTTAGCAGCAAAGAAGGGAAAATAATTAAGCATGTCCCAGATGAATGCAGGACAGAAGTTGCAAGAGGCCAAATAAGGTCTGAACACAATGAAGCATGCTAGATCATCTCTCTAGCACCACAATGCTTCAGGAAGTGGAAATAAGCTTGGTGTGATATGTTACATTGTGGAAATCATCCTCTAACAAAAAAACCCCAGGTCAGAAGAGTTCTTTGAGCAAATGGTCTATGCCTTAATGAATAATGGGGCAAGCACCTGAGTGCCAGGAAGAAACAGAATAGATGAAAGGTAGCAAAGGTATGCCAAAAAGGCAGCAAATGTTCCATCAAGGAAAGGAAGGAATAAAAACTGTTCGAAACCTGGGGATACAGGTAGAAATTAGGATTTAACTTCCCTTTCCTGCAAAGACTTACCCCACTTCACCCCAAAGCTATGACTTCTCCAAAAATCATGTGGTGGGGATCAAGCCCACAGTGTGTAATCAATTGGACCTGGCATTCAGCTTAATTACTGCTTTGTGAAGCTGATGCGACCTTAGCATCCTTGAAGGCATGGGCTTGCTTATGAAAAACTTTACCAATCCTAACAGTTTTCCAGCTTCCTCCACTGCAATATGGAACTTGGTTGTCAGGAGATAGCTGTGCTGTGTTCCCCAGCAATATCAGGGAGCAGGAGCGAATCCCATTCTACCTCAAGGGATTGGTGGCCAATGTATGAAGACGCACAAATCCAGCAAAGTTTCCAAAAAGCTTTACACATTCAAGTTCTGGCAGTACAATTCAAGGTCAGGAAAACCCCAAACTTTCAATTCCTACCTGAACCCAGACCACATGTTCAGATCAGGATCCTTAGCAAAGATGACAAATGGACCTCAAATCATGTTCTCAGGCAGGAGGTCACACCCAAGTTGCAAGAATGGCTGCTTCTTCTTATTCCTCCTAGCTTCTTTTATTCCCAGAAGTCTGCCAAGAACTCCCAGTCCAGCCCATCATAAGCTGGGACTTCTCGGGACAAAGCCAGGTATCTTCTTGAAGAGTTCAGAGCCTACCTTTTTGCATGGGCCCTGATGACAGTATACAAATGTAAATCTTCAGGTGAGCTCTTGGCCCAAGCTAAACAAATGCTAAATTACCAGAGCTGACTTCCTACTATACAAAACTTCCTAGCAGAGTGCTGTGGGAATTGGGCGATGTCTCTGAACCAAAAGCAGCTCAGGATATGATTTATAGGGGGAAAACAAAAATATTTCATATCATGATATATATATATATATCTTGCCAATGCCAATATTTCATGAACATATATAATATATACATATATAAATTATATATATAATTATATATATAAATTATATATATATAATTATATATATATATATTTCTTATTCCTATACATATAGGAAGAAGAAATGTCAGGCCTACCCGATTTTATTTTCTTTATTAAACCTCCTAGGCTGCCACTGCTACTAAGGACACAAAAACATGGGGAATTTTATTAAAACCCTGGAAGAACTTCAAATAAACAGAGCAAATAAGAAGCATCTGATGTCTTTGTCGTACTTTGTAACCCCAATATTAATTGGAGCATGGAGAAAGATGGCATATTAGTGAAGTTTGCACTTCAGTGCTCTCTTGTACCTGACCTTTTCTATAAGAAGAAAAATAAACAGAATGGAATCTATTATTTCTTCATGACATTCTACCAAGATTCAGTGGGATGAGAGAACTCTGGAATACACAATGCCACCTCTGGATGATTTTCTGTTGGCCTATCCCTCAAAGGCTCCAGTTAAACCAAGAGAGCACCTGGGTTTAAATGGAGCTACATGAGCTCCTTCTGTGTCTTCCCCTCATGGAGGAAGGACTTCAAAGTAACTGCTAAATGTCTAAACTAGTTTCACTAGTTCACGAATCTGCAGCATATGCAGAATGCATCGAAAACAGGACTAGGCTGTGGTTGTAGACTGGCCTTGTTTTCCACAGTGCAGACATTCCTACTTTCTCCCTAGTTGACCCACCAAAATTGTTCAGGTAGAAAATATATTTAAGTAATTTGTCCCTAAAAGGGACGGTTCTGTGATCAATGCAGAGACTGCATTAATAACAGAATTGAATATACAATCCCAGAGAGGGCCTCACTGAGAAAATTCACAGTCTTTGTCCATGTGTTTTCTACCAGGTTCAGAACTAAGAAATACTTTTCCTTAATGGGAAGACAAGAGAAACAGAGACTGATAGTGAGAAAAGACCATCAAACTGGTGCCTTACATAAAATGCAAGTCTAGGGGCAGAAGGTGCTGAATCTAATGGATTTACAGGACATCAGCTTTATTCCAGCACCTGCTGAGTGAGGAACAGACTGTCCTACCCACCAGGCAACAGCTGCTTGGACTGTATCTGGCTGGGAACAACCATGCCTGAAAGGAGCCACAGGCAATAGGGCTGCTCTCTCCTTCCACCCTGACCCTCTTACTACCTGAGAAGATCTGGCCCCATCCCTACCAAGCAGGTTTGTGCCAGAGTGAGTGCAAACGCTTTTGGTTTTGTTTTTAACAGTTTAGTTTTGTTTCTGAATTCACTGAAGTTCAACAAGAATTTACTGAGATTCACTGAGACTCACTAAGAATCTTGTTAAAACTGGCATAGTTTTGAAGCAGCTGTTATAATGTAAACCTGCCCAACAGCATTGCGCTTCAGTTCTGCCCCACTGGGTCACAGCTTGTCCCACCATAAAGTTCACAGAGCCTGTAGAAATCAACAGGTGTGGAGCCATGGGCACTAGATTTCATCTCCAAATTAGTGTGGAGGAAATTGAGCACAAAGGCTCCACAGAAGTTCAATTTTGTGCTTGCACATGCTGTGGCAGAGTAAGAATGGGAACTGGCAGTGTATAGTTACAACTTACAGTGTACAGTTGTTATCCCAACTGTGTCTGGAAGGAACTGTTCCCTAGGTCTCAACACAGAGTTACCGTCCCAGCAGCCTGAAGACATTCTGAAGGTAGATTTCACCTATCAGGCTGTGGTTCAAAGCAGCCTTCCCCAAACTGGTACTGGCAAATACAAAAAGTCCCCCACAGCTCTAAGAGCAGCTTACTCAACAGCTGTTACGGGGCACACATAATCACAATCTTATCATCTCATCACTGTCTGAGATGGACTGCGATGCCCTAGCCACTGCCAGAAACCAACAAGTGTGAACACTGAGCATGAGCCCAAGCCAGCTAGACATAAGCTAGACAGCAGCTACTGTCCACAAATTCAATGCTGTTATTCAGGTGTACGCAACTCAGAGTGACAGGCACTAGTGATTTTGCAAGTATTAAAATATCTTCATTTTAGTCACCCAACGTTTACTGGCAGAACTAAAATTCATAAACTGGGTTCTCCCTATTCTACCAAGCTGGTCAACAAGTGTATGAAGTTAGAAAAGAGTGAAGGAAAAAAAGAAGAGCGTGCTAAAGACAATGAGTGTATATTAGCCTCTAGCTTTTTTGCAACCTTATTCACCTTTGCCAGTTTCCACTAGGATTCTACCTAATTTAAGGTGATTAGAAAGGCAGTTTTTCTTCCAGTTGTTAGAAAAATTTATAATAGAAAACAATATGGGAGCAAATATAAATAGATCTTGCTAAAAGTTACAGAGATGCCACAATGCATAACTTTAGGTAACCATTAGATAAATTCAACATCTTTTGGGGTTGTACAGTGGACATTGTCACAAAAATGTTAGAATTAATGTGTAAAATATGACTAAAGATTTTTTACTTTTTTTTTTTTTTGGTCACACCCGCAATGCTCAGGAGTTACTCCTGGGTCTGCACTCAGGAATTACTCCTGGAAGTGCTTGGGGAACCATATGGGATGCCAGCGATCGAACCCGGGTTTAGCAGTGTGCAGGCAAACACCCTCTCCCATGCTACTGCTCTAGCCCCTGACTAAAGATTTTCAAAAAGACACTTAGAATGCATGCTCTTGAGATAAATGCATGTAAATGTTTTAACCGTGTCTCAGCTTATATTTTAAAGGCAAAATGCCTTTATTGAGTAAGCTGCTAAAACATGTACCAAAGAAAATATCTCAACATTAAGGTAATTTTTGTAATAAAAGTAATTTTAGAAAAAGTCTTCACAAGGAACTGTTCATGCTCTAATGCAGCCAACACAATCCCAGTTGCCAACATGACTCAGGACTCAGGAGTAAATCTCCAAAGAAACCAACAAACTGCAGAAATGATTCTGGTCCTTCCCGCTCCGAACTGAACATAAAGTGCCCAGAGAGGGCGATGGGCTCTGGTTCCCACCTTCAGAAGGCAGCCAATTCAGGTACCAGGGACTGTGGCCACTCCAGGCTCTCTTGGAGTTGGGGATGAGGCCCCTCTCTCTCATCCCCTCACCTCCGAGGGCCCAGTGACCGTGCCCACCAACTACTCAGGCGCCAACACAGCCAATGCAACCCCAATCACTGGCATGACTCAGGAATCATGAGTGAATCACCAAAGAAATCAAAGAAGGGTAGAAAAGTTACCAGTCCTTGCTGGTAAAACTGAGGTGAACACAGTGCTCTAACACCATGCCCACCCCAGAGTGCTAGCTCCCCTACACCCATGCATGCACCTCTACAACCTTTTAAATAAAGATCAGTTAGAGGTATATTTGATGGTTAAGCACAGGTCTTGGATAAAGTTAACCCTGGTTTGATCTTGGCACCACATCGCCTGCCAAATATTGATGGGTAGCCTGTCACTAAACACCACCAGTTGGGGCCCTCCTGAAAGACATGTGCACTGCCAGTGTTACCCAGGTAATTCCTAGCAAAGCAGGACTGATCAGTACAACATCTTTGGCTTTCACACTAAACAACTAGCCAAGTCAACTGAATATAGCAGGAAGGAGCTTTCCCTCTTAAGCACTTCCTAAGAGCCACGCTATCCCCTTAAAAAATGTACTTGGCAGCTTTTAGGAAAAATGAAGTTATAAAATTTGCCTATTAATGGATGGATATGGAGAAGATTATGTTGAGCGAAATTAGCCAGAAGGAGAGAGACAGATACAGAATGACTGCATTTATTTGCATAACATAAATATATATGTACGTATTATGATACCAATAGCCAAGGTCAAGTGAAACACGTATCAGGAGGTCTTGTCAAAGGTGCAAATTATCACAAACGTGTGGGAGTCAGAGGCTAGGTAAGACAGAAAATGGAACAGTGTGCTAACAATTGCCAAGGGTACTAATGCCAACCTAGAACTGAGCATTAAATAGAGGCAAAGGGATACACATGACAACCCTTTAATGTATGATCTGTAATCCATAGTCTGAGGGGAAGGAAAAGAGAAAGAGAGAGAGAGAGGGAAAGAAATAAAGAACCTGCCATGGAGGAGGGCTGGGGGAGGGGGAGGGAACCGGTGACATTGGTGGTGGGAGATGGACACTGGTGGCGGGATGGGTGCTGGAACACTGTATGACCAAAACCCAAATATGAACTTTTTAATTGTATATCTTTGTAATTGTAAAAATAAAAAATAAAAAATTTTAAAAATGTACTTGGAAATATCAAAGAGAAGAAAGTTACATCATAGGAATCCCAGAAGTATAGGAAATAATGGAGAAGAGCTGTTAAAAGGAATAGTAACTAAGAACTTCACCAGACTGAGGAGGAAGACGATACACTAAAGCAACAGACTTAAAATGTACCAAACAAGACCAGACACCTCTCCCAGCTCATCTTCAGCCATGGAGAAAAATTCCACATCAAGGATACAGCAGCCCATGCACAACCACTGAAGGAGCAAACTCAGCACAGATGCCTTTCTCTGCACTTATGAAAGGGTGGGTTCCCTTAGCCCAGTTCTGACCCCCATGAGAGACATGGTAATAGGAGTTTTGAGGGGAGCAAGAGGAATCACACCCCTGGTGAGAGCAGCACTGCAATAGCAAGAAAACTGCATCACACTGCTCACGCAATAAAGCACCAGGAACGACAGAAAAGCAAGAACTCAACAATGTCAAAGAGAGTAAAATAGTTGACTCTGTTTCTCTTGATTAGTGAGTCAAGGCCACTGAAATGGAATGAAACTATTGAGATAAATGAGTTTGTTGCAATCTTTATGAGAAATTCTGTGTTTGTGAAGTTTGCCTCTTCTTAAAGTAGCCCTTCAAGGCTTCTTCAAGTTGGTTTCAAGGCTATGAAATTCCTGAGCTTTGCTTATCCATGAAGCTCTATATTGCTCCTTTACTCATGAATGATAGTCTAGCCGGGGAAAGTGTTGTTCTGAGATGTTCATATAATTGAGCTTTTAAACCATATGCCCCCCCATTTTCTTTAAACATGTAGCATCTCACTTGATGATATGCTCTTAATCTTAAAGATTTTCTTTGTGTGTAATTTTCTTCTTTGATTTTGCTACTTTCAATATTCAACCTCTGTCTTTGGTTTTCATCATTCTGTTTATGATCTGTCTCAGAAATTTTTTTATGTTAGTCTAATGAATTTTTCCAAATCTGTAAAGACCTATTACCAGTCCTTTTCAATTTTTCCCAAAAAGTTCAAGCAACAGGATACTTCCCAAATAGCTTTTATGAAACAAACATGACCCTGATACCATGTGCAGAGAGAGACATCATAAAATCTATGTCCCTGAGTACTTAGGTGCAAATCTCCTCAACAAAATGTTGACTAACTAAATCTAACAATTTAACAAAAAGGTCATAGACAAGACCAAGTAGGATTTATCCTGAGGTTGTAAAAATTGTTTTATATACTCAGGTCAATCAGCAAAATAACCATATCAACTCAAGGAAAGGTATGGTCACATCAATAATTGTAGAGAAAACATTTGACAAGATACATTACAATGTCATGATGAAAACTCTCAAAAATTTGTAATTGAAGGAACTTTCCTCAATATAGATAAAGCATTTTGCTGCAAGCCCACATAAAACAACATTTTCATTGGTGAAAAACTGAAAACCTTCCCCTAAGAAAAGGCTTAAATTAAATTAAGATAAATTTTCCCCTCTCACCACTATTACTCAATATAGTACTGGAAGTCCTTGCTTAGCATTATGGCAAGAAAAATATATTAAGGGTATGCATATTGGAAAAGAAGTCAGACTCTCACTATTTTAATGTGACATGCTAATAAGAACTCCATAAAGAATCTATAGAGAAACTCTTAGAAACAGTAGACCAATGCAGTAAAGTGATAGGCTACAAAATCAATTCACAGAAATTTATAACTTTTATTACATCTAAATAAATTAAATAGAAAATATTTTTTAAAAAATAACCCCATCATAATTTTGTCTCAAAAAATCAAGTCCCTTGGAATCAACTTAACAAGAGGTAAAAGATTTATACAGAGAAAACTTTAAATCACAAGGATATCCAAACATAGACCCTGTTGAGAATTGGTGGTTTCAACATTGTCAAAATGTTGAAAGCACCCAAAGCACTACACAGATTCAATTAAATTCCTATAAAAATACCATGACATTTCAAAATATATAGATCAAACACTCCTAAAATTTATATAGAGCAGTAACACCCCCCAAATAGCCAAATAATCCAAAAAATATGGTAGGCTTTTCTTTATCTAACTTCAAACTTACTATAAAGCTATAATCATCAGAACAGTGTGAGAGTGGACTAAATATAGACCTTCCAGCAATGGAATGGAATTGAGAGACTAGAAACAGATCCTAAGGTATATGGACAGTTAATCTTCAATAAAGCGGTAAAAGTGTGAAGTGTAGAAACTGGTCAGTTGCAGCAAAAAAAAAACTGAATACATCTCTTACATAATAGTGTGCACAAGTCAAAGCCAAATGGAATGAAGACTTTGATATCAGACCTTAATTCATAAATTATATTAAGGAAAACTAGGTAGAACACTCCATGGCATTGAAGACCTATCTCCAATGATTCATTGGCAAGCAAATGGAAACAAAAGTAGACAAATGGACTACATCAAACTAAGAAGGTTCTGCACCATAAAAAACTAAAGAAAAAAACTACAGTAAAACAAATTCCACAGACTGGGGAAGGATATTTGCTAGTCAATCATTGCATAAAGGGTTAATTTCCAAGACATATAAAACACATGTAAATAATGCTGGTAATGATTTAAGATTTTTACTTGTTAGTATAGACATCATTCCAAAGAAATATTTTCTATGGATACAGAAATGGGTCTGGTTTTCATTGACTAAACATGATCATTTAAGCAAAGAATAAATTCTATTCCCCCATTTTTGAACCCCTTTTCCCCTTCATCCAATTCCCATGTGAATTCATCAGTATCTTATAACTTCGTAGGGAGATTTCTGGAGACAGCTGATGTCTAAGAAGAAACTCCAGAGTGTAGCCTTCTACAGATGAAGCCTGTTAGCAGGGGGCCTGGGTCTTACTGAGGAGCCAGACAACTCCTGGGTCTCTCGAATGCCAGCTGTCCAGCTCTGGGCTCCCTGCCGAAGTCAGTACTCCAATCTGGCAGTCTGAGACAGAGTGACAGGCTCAAATTCTAGTGAGCTGAGCCAGTTTATTTAAGAAGACAGTATGATAGAAAACTAAATAAAATAACACATTAAAAGAATTAAGTAGTAAATAAAAGTTGAGATGTCCTACTCATTTTAATACTATCTTAATGTTGACAAATCACAAACACTCTTATTACACTTTTAGCCCATGAAAAAATACTTCAGATTCTTTAAATTTGATACTTTTGAGATACTCTTTTCAAGCAGTTGCAAGATATTGAGTTTAAATGCTTGTGTAGGCAGCCAATTAGAATTAAAGGATTGCTTTTGCTGTTGATCCTAGGTTCTTTCCCATTTCCACCAGAATCAAACAAGCATTAAAAACTACCAATCAAAAATGAGTGGATACTTAATAAAAGTAACAAAAAATTTCCAATCACCACCTGAGGCTGCTAAAAAAAAACAGAATTTCTTTTTGTAAATGTATTGTTTCTCACTTAAGGAATATTAATGTACTGAAAGGATTTGAACCTCTCAAAATGCAAGTATTTTTATTGTTCATAAAAAGCATGTTTACTAAATTAAAACTGAAAAAATGATATAGGAAAATTTATAAGTTTTGATTAAATTAATATATTAAAAATAAATAGCTCTTAACCAACATCACTTTGCTGAGTTATATACAGTAATTCAAAACATATTTTGCAGATTAAATGTTCCTTTAACTACACTTTTATTGAAGTTAATAGACAAAGTGTTCAGCAAAAAACTTAACTAAAAGCAGCAAATATGTATGGGATTTCACTGGCTCTCAGTATTAGCCTTTTTTTTAAAGCTTAAGTTTTTTTCCTAAAATATCTAGATGCCCTGAGGGTAACAATTTCCCTGCCAACAGTGACTAAAATGAGAGAAACTGGGGGAGCCAAACTGCCCTCCCTTACCAGATCTGGATCCATTTACTCTGAAATTTTTCACTAACCTTATTTAAGCTATGTTCACTCATTTTCTTATAAATGCAATGCTTTCAAAACCAAAGGTTTCATTTATGAACTCATACCAAAAATAAGTGAATACAACAAGATGACATAAATTTCTTCTCTGGATAAGAGAAGAGAAATTTCATTTTAAAATTGACCGGAGAACATCTGTTCTCTCTTTGGTCAATGCTCAACTTGCCTATGCACCTCAAAAATTCCCTTGATCTCAGTCATAGCAGCTCATGCCTGAACATAAACACAATCTAGTCAGTTCTGCCACAATGCATACTTCCATAATATTAGCCTTTTAGTACATGATTAATAATGGAACAATGTAAGCAGAAATTACATGGACTCATACATGATTGGTCCCAGTATGTCTAAGTTTAACATAACTTAATGCCAAGTACTTTAACGACGTTGAAAGCTGCAAACCACAAAGGAATACAGCACTATGCATGATTATTATCCACTTCCCCTTTGCTCAGTTTGTCCCTGTCTTCTATAAATACAGGTATATTGTTCCCCAAATTTTATGCACTACGCGATGGTCCAGAATTCAGGAGACTTCCCTTGTTTCACGTTCTTTTCAATCAAGATACCTTCACCCTTGTTTAAAAGGTAAAGTTCTGTATTACATATATATGTAATATACTCCTATATTACATACATATATGTGGTATAGGACT
>JAJIBD010011311.1:0-43642 GCA_021461705.1 Cryptotis parvus
GATGTCGTGAATGTCTCCCTTCTTGAACAGTAGAACTGTCCTGCTGGTTTTCCATTGGGAGGGCACTTTGCATTCGGACAGGTAGCGTGTGAAGAGCCGAGCTAGTGTATTGATGAGTACCGATAGCAAATTCTTCAGGTGTTCGGGTCTGACTTGTCTGGGCCTGGTGCTGTTCCCTTCTTTACCGACGAGATGGCATGTCAGATTTCAGAAGGGAGAAGCGTTGGGAATGACATATCCATCCTGTGGAATTTGGTATGTGGGCAGGTGGATGTGGCTATCAAAGAGATTTGAGTGAGAAGTCCTGGATAATCTTCTCCATTGCCTTTCTGGAAGATGTGATAGATCCATCAGGGCGTCGGAGGGCAGTCATCTTGGTCTTATAGTTGGCGAAGGACAGGCGGGCACTCGCGAATACTTTTCCCGGCTTCTGCTGCATCTTCCAGTATTTCTGCTCTTCTGTCTTTGAGGTCTGCTTTTATCGCTTCTCTGCACTGTTTTCATATATATGTATATATACTCATATGTTATATATATATATATATATATGAGTTTCATGAGAGAATATTCAGGTTTGCAAGTTGATGAGACATAAACAAAATTAAATTGCCATGTTGATAATTGTTCCTCCTTAACCACATATATAAGATTTTTATCTGAAAATGCCCAGATACTTTGCTCTACAAATCAATCCAACTGAGGACAATAAAAGCAAAATATTTTTCTTGTGCACTTGAAAGAACCTAGTGTTAGAACCATTACGAATACCTACCCAAATTTCTATTGAACAAAATTTGTAGAAAAGGAATGCCAACTCTTTTCTTAAAGCAAAACATGGTAAAATAATTAGAGGGATTTATCTGAAATTTCTTTGCTACCGAAAGGAAGAGAAATTTAAGAAAGAAATTTCAAGTTGCCAGAACTCTGGACAAATAATCATGTATATCAAAAAGGGCCAAGAACATGATCTATTTTAGTTGAAGGCTTATTTTTAGAGATGGGGTTAGAAAATTAGATTGAAATGGATTAGGAATGGCAGTAGAGAAAACCTTTAGCACAGACCATGGATGACAAAAACCACCCTATTGAAGGTCTGCACGCTCAGCTCAGTTCCCAGAGCTACAGCTGAAATCAATAGAGAGCAAGTCATCTCTGCTTCCTGATGTGACCATTTCTCAAGTAGTTCCATGCATTTGCCTGTACTTGAGCTAAGAAAACTAATGTAGTCGTGGTCTCATTCATACTTGCACATAGAAAGGAAGTTTGTGTCTATTGGAAACTATTGTAATGTACTTCATTCATGCCTGTATATGTTATGTCCATCTTAGAAAACATATGTTAGAAATCAGGAAAACACCAAGAAATCAATAGTAAGGGACAAAGTGTGTGGAACTCAGCTTCTGCTCAAAGAAGCAAGAATCCCAAAATGCTTATAATGACACTCTTTCTAGATCTCACTTTACATAATATATCACCAATTTTCAGGGGAATTGGGTTACATCTGGAAGTAAGCAGATAATATTAAATCAGACTGACAAATCTGCTATCATTTTTGAATAACTCTGGAACATTATTATTTTCAAAAAGTTTCTAATGTGTACCTACAATAACCCAGGTAGGACCAGACATTTATTATATATTTAATGGATGTATATATTTTAAAAACACATTCGAGACCTACCAGAAAATACCCATTTTCTGCAAATTACAGGTATGAAGAAAATGTGTTTATTCTTCCCTTCTCATCTTTCCTGGGAGTTAGTCTCGATTTCAAACCTAAGATTTCAGCTCAAAACAGGATAGCTTCCTGTCATTATTTCATACCTTTGAAATGATATTTGGAGCATCTCTGCTAATTCATACCACAGTCTGAATATACTTCCCTGCTTTCCACTTCAACTGAGTGTATCACTTAAACTGAGCATTCTAGATGGAAATGTCACTTTGTGGTTGCAACAAGTAGAACGAAAATCATTTTCAGGTGTAGACATTTAGGAGCTTTTCCACAATATCCTACAGCCAGTGGACTGGATAGGACAGAAATGCAATGCCTGGGACATCACTGACCGGTAAATAGGAACACCTGAAAAACTTCAGGATGATTAGATGAGTTGACTTCACAGTGAAATAAATCCTAATCTTTGGCAAATGAAATGGCTGAAAAAAATTTAAAGGAGGAAGGGCGAGGAGTAAAGGGCAAAGAGGCATCACTTAACCTCACTGACTGCTGCAATGTAAGAAAGGGGGTGAACTCAACAAACTCGTTCTTCTCAGTCTCCTGGCCCTGTCACTTTACCTGGTTCTGTGCAATTTCAAAAATCAGCTCATGGAATGTTCATCTGATCATAAGAAACTGTTCTTTCAGGGTTGACTTCACTTAAATAAAACAGCAAAACAAACACATAACTCAACAAGCTGTAGAAAGAAGAGAAACTTGGACATTAAAAAGGCTTCCCCTGGCTCAGAGAGATAGTATGGCAGGTAGTTCATTTGCCTTCACACAGTCAACCCAAGTTCCATCCCCAACACCACATTATGGCTCCTAGAGCCCCACTAGGAGTAATCCTTGAGCTTAGAGCCAGGAATAAATCCTGAGCACAAGTATGTGCAGCCAACATAAACACATAAATAAAAAGGCTTCCCCTTACAACCACAGATGATTTCTAGAAGGATAAAGAAGTCACTCTCAGCATATGGACTCTGCCACCTGACGGATGCTACATGGTCTGCTTTCATTCGTTTTTTATTGCTTACTTTATCTTAGTACGGAAGAGCCTGGCAAGCTACCAATGTCGTATTTGACATGCCAAATACCAGTAACAATTATAGACCTCATTCCCATGACTTGATGGAATGGTTGAGACTCTTTATGTTCCTGGAGAGGGCAGATGCCCTTGGGCTATCTCGCATGTGACAGGATGTATTAAGATGTTACTGGTGTCTGCTCGGAGTAAATCGATGATCTATGGGAAGTCAAGTGATCAAGTGATCAAGTGACTTTATCTTAGTAGCCTTATAACTTTTTTAATGAAAATAAAGTAACCCTCAACTCACCCCCAGGACCACCCCTCCAAAAAAAAGCTACAAAAACCATTTCTGGCTGCCAGAGGCAGGAAAGACTGTTCAAGCAGCATTGTCAAAATGAGTTAAGGAGGTTTATAGATACAAACTTTCAGTTATAAGGAATCCATGAAGATGTATACAAGCAAGCATGGTGACTTAACAATTCTATAATATAATAGAGAGAACCACATTGCGTATGTGAAAATAGCTAAGGGTGCATTTGAGAAGTCCTTATTATAAGAGACAAAGCTCAAAGGTTTGGGGTACACATGGGAGGCCCAGATTCCAACTCCCAGAATCCAGAAATGAATCTCCAAACACCAAGCTAGAAGTAGCCCTGAGCACTGCTGTGTGTAGCCTGAACAGAAAACATGCCCTTATTCTAAGAAAAAAAGAGTGTTAGAACTCATTTTGGAGAGGAATGTTAAGTGAATTTGTGATCATTATTAAGATATTCTGGGGCTGGAGCGATAGTCCAGCAGGTAGGGCATTTGCCTTGCAAGTGGTCAGACCCGGGTTCAATCACTGGCATTCCATATGGTCCCCCCAAACATCACCAGGAGTAACTCCTGAGTGCAGAGCCAGAAGTAACCCCTGAGCATCGCCGGGTGTGACTCAAAACACCAAAAAAATTTTAAAAGATACTCTGTTGTACACCAGAAACTAACTATGTTAGGCGTCGATTTTACCTCAGTAAAAAAGTTAACACATGGGAATCGCTTTTGTCTTTCAGTGAGCATGAGGAGATAAAGGAGTCTCTTGTTGATAATAGTGAATGTAGCAGCATAAAGAGGTGTGGGTTGGATGGTTCCAGTGGCCCGAAAAACAGCACTGAAGGGGAAGTGAATTATCCCTAATGGGAAAACTTAAAATAGTAGGAAGACAGACCATGTGAAGTAGACACAGGGAGCAATACAGACTGAAATCAAAACCATCTCTCTTGACAGTCAGCAAACCTGAATTTTCTCCCTTCCAACTTTAAAAAAAATAAGCCACATTTTTATCTGAATATCTCATCTCCATCCTTTTCTCTTCAATTTCCTCCCAATTCCCACCCAAGCTCAGCTCAAGTACAAATGCTTTCCCTCTCTTCCCACTTACTTAGATCTATTGATAGTGCAGATGTTACACTTGAACTTAACCAAAAGACTGAGAAAAAATAATAAAGCATATTTTAACGTATATAGTCTACTTATTGCACAGAAAGAAACAAAAGCAAAAGAAGGGGCTTCAAATGGCTCTCTTATGAGCTATCACTTTATGCAGTACAACTTTGGGGAGAGTAAAAGCTTCTCCAGGTTGATTTTTGTTAGCTACCACATCCGGATTTCTCTTTCGTCAGACCTCCACCCAGCAGACCAGCCTATCAGAGCCCGGCTCATCGAGTTCCACCCTGCAGCAGTCTTTCTTAAATCCGGCTCAGGTATGCCGGTCCAGAGACTCGCAGACATGGGGCAGAGCTGCTACTGGCTCTCCCTGTGACCAGCTGCTCACGAGGGCGCCCGGGACGGATGGTGAGTTCTAGCCCTGGCCCACCACCCCAGCAGAGCCTCGCAACAAGCCAGACGACCCCCACCCCATGAGGGGCCTCCATTTTCCACATCCGGACTTCTCTTTCGTCAGACCTCCACCCAGCAGACCAGCCTATCAGTGCCTGGCTCGCAGCAGCAGCCGCACAGTTCATCAATAAATGCTGGACTTAGAGATGCCTACAAGAGTATGCTACCTGCATGGCAGAGCCTGGCAAGCTACCCGTGTTGTATTTGATATATATGCCAAATACCAGTAACAATTATAGACCTCATTCCAGAATGGATTGAGGCTCTTTATGTTCCTGGAGCAAGCAGATGCCCATGGGCTCTACTAGCATGAGACAGGACATATGGAGATGTTACTGGGGCCCGCTCGAGCAAATCGATGATGAACAGGAAGACAGTGATACAGTGATACATAATGCGTATAAAAGATATAATTGAATAAAACCTCGGTTTACAGCAACTTTTGGTTTCCTTGTTTACTAATGAAACATCCACTACTCCAATGATGTCTTTTGATTTTGCTTTTTTGGCAAGGGTGGGTGAGGCATACTGAGAGAAATTAAGAGGTGATTCCCAGCTCTGGAAGTCCTTAGGGGACATGCAGGTCTGGGGAGAGAATCTGAGCCTCCATGGGAAGACTCTGCTCAGCTCTCTGAACTATCCCTCTGGCCCCTATTCCCCCATTTTTGAAGAAAACTGATTTTTATTATTCTTGTATGGAAAGTTCATATTTTCCAACAGTGAAATACTATAAGTAAATTATCAATAAGCAGATCCTATAATCCAAAGTTGACTTTCTGTGATTCTGAAAGGAACAAACATTGCTAATATTATAGCCACATTAAACAGAAAGATTTACAGAGGAAGGGCCTGAGCGATAGCATAGCAGATAGGGCATTTGCCTTGCATACAGCCAGCCTGGGTTGGATCCCGGCATCACATATGGTCCCCCCAGTATCTCCAGGAGTAATTCATGAGTTCAGAGCCAGGAGTAAACCCTGAGCATTGGCTGGTGTGGCCCAAAAAAAAAAAACAAAGAAAGAAAGATTTACAAAGGAAACCTCTCTTGGCAGTTCCATATGGCAGGGATCGCATCAAGTGCTCTCTTTGAGTGCTGGCAAATACCATGAACAAGACGTGCCTCCCCTTCATTTAATAGATGGGGAAATCAACATCCAAGTTTGTTAAGGAATTTGTCAAAAGTCAACCACTGGCAAGTAAAAGAATAAGGATTTTAATAAAGAACTGATTTCAAAACCTTTGCTTGAAACAATTACACTGAATTATTTAATTAAGATGTTAAGAACTTCTATGCAATTATATAATATCAGGTATTCAGAAGGACGTACTCTATCTGGCTGGCTCAAATCCCTATAAAAGCACTATAAAAAGGGCATTTTTCATTATTTGTATAATCCACTGTGTCTAAAGCTACCCACAACTATAATAGTGGAAATTTTTTAATCCTGATTTGAATATTTTTAGTAAATGAGCTCAATTAAAAATTTCACAATACAGGGCCAGAGAGACAGTGCAGCAAGTCACATGCTTGCTTTATACACAGTTGACACAGGCTTAATCCCCAGCACCCCCATGTGGTCCCCTGAATTCTCCGAGAGTGATCCCAGACCACAGAGTCAGGAGATATCCTGGTATACTCCAAAGACAAACAAAGTTTGCAGATTTTGTGGCAATATGTAAACTTGTTATAATAAATCTATTCCTTGAACTGGAAAACAAATGTGATAATTCATTTCCAATATTTTTCTCAAACAGTCACTCACAACTGCAAAGCAGTTACTCAGTTTAGAAGGGATTCACAGTAATGCTTAAATTTGTTTTTAAGAAAAGATGATTGCTACAATCATATGTATAGCTTAATTATACTTAAGTTCTATCTGGTGAAAGTAACTTTATTTTAGAAAATCTAATAAATCTTCTGTCTTTTTTCCTCATTTCTCCAACAGTGGATACTATAGTTCTTGATGGGCTGAACTGAGAAAACTGACTACACCCATATAATATTGGTAGCTGTGATACGGGGGGCCCTCCGAATCCAGCCCCCAGTTTTAAAGGAGACCTAGAGTTCAGCATAGGATGTTGCCGGATGAAGATATAATCCTTATCAAGTACTAACAACTCCATGCATCCTTTCAGGTTTCTGCAGCTTGAGCACATGCAGCATTGCTTCACAGTCAGCACTCTTTCTCTCTGTCCAGTGGCCAACTGTGACAGTTGATCTGAATTCTTACTTATGGGGCAATCTTTCTCAAAATGTTCCACAGAGTCTGCAGCCGCCACCACCACCATTAAATTCTTTGGAATTATCCAGACAAGAGCTGGACAGGTGCCCCATTTCCTCACAAAGGAAATATTTTGCAAAGGGACATTCCCCTAGAGCAGGGCCTGCTTTCACTTTGCTCTTGGCGATTTCATGCTCTGTGGACATCGTGCACCCCTGTCTGCCTTCCCCAAAGCAGCTGGGCAATCTGCCATGCGGTGGCCAGGTTTTCTACAAGGGAAGCAAACATTTTCCATGCATTATTCTTGCTGCTTTCCTTTTTAAATCTAAATCTAAGCCTTCCTTCCTGATGATTCTCGCTTTTTTTTTTTTTTTTTTTTGCTTTTTTGGCCATTTGATTCTTTAAAGGAACTGCTATTGCTATTGGTTCCTTTATTCCCTGACTGTTGCTACTTCCCATGTGACCATCTGTGAGAGAGGGAATTGGACTTTGTTGGTTTACAAAGCATTGTTTTACTTTTGTTGTGATAAAAGGAAGAGGAAACAATCAACAGTCATGGCTACAAAAAATCAATCTCAGGCTACCACCAGTGACAACAATGTTAATGCTGGCTCAGAAGCCAAGGAATTAGCATGCCCACCAAGGCTGTCATTGGGTGCCCAGATAAAATGAACTGACACATATTGCTCCATCTCAGCGTTTTGCCAGACGGATTCCATGAACCCGTCTTTGCTTACCTACTTTGGTTATATACACCTTTTCTCTCCTTTTTGCCTTTGCCTTTTTGTTCTTTTTCATATTTTTCTGGGTGTGTGCCCTTTGCAAGGGACAGCTTATCGACTCTCTTGTTAACTCTTTGGGAGTTTTTGACATTTCCCCTCAAAGCACCCCTTCTTCATGTCGTCCCAGAGGACACAGAGAAAGGGTTAGTGGTATGTCGTGTCCCACCCATTCGAGTTCCTGAGAGACTTGAATCAGGAAGAATCCTCTGGAGGAGCCGCAGTTAGCCAGCCAGGAAGGCCAGACCCCACACAGTACTCCCTTCCTGGACTGATTTAAATAGATGCTAGAAACTAAAATTAAAATAAATCTTAATCTCAAAAGATGATTTCTATCTACATCACTCCTATATTCAGACATATTCACACATACATTTGCACATGTATCATTTTGTTTGTTTGGGGCCCACACCTCGCTATGCTCAGGGCTGACTCCTGCTCTGTGTTCAGGGATCTCTTGGCTGTGCCCAGGGAGCATATGTGGTGTCAAGGATGAAATCAAGGTTGTGTGCATGTAAAAACAAACACTTACCCACTGTCCTACCTCTACAACCACACCATTCTTATACATATATTTTTGCAAATACCTTTATAATTCAATGCTTTATAAGTATAGTTAAATATCAAAATTATATTCCTGCTGATTTAACTTTTCTGAGCTCAATTACACAAGGAACTCCTAATTTACAAATTGGTTTTGTTCCAAAAGGCATATTTGTAGGTCAACTATGAACTTGGAAGACATTCCTCCTTATAAACAAAGCTGCAAATGGGAGCTTGATTCCCAAGCCAGTCATAAATGCCTTACAAAAAAATCCATAAAAAAAAGCTGAGCTCCATTACTTGTAATATTATCATGCGCTCTGTCTTCTGAGTGGGTCGTTAGTGACTCAGGCAAGTTAATGTAAAGGACAAAGATTCAATTATCCACACATTATGTATTAGAAGTTTCTTATCTATAATAATGCTATATAAAAATAATCTATACGAACATTTTAGTTCCTCTTGCTATAAAACTTTGCTAAGCGTGAAAAATGCGACAAGCCCATAAATGCAGAATTCTGTTCCACATATGATACCCCTGAGGGGGATAAATTAGATAAGAACACCTGCAATAACAAGAATTCAGGATAAATTAGTGAGGACACCACCCTCTGACCAGTGTGGACCTTGTGGTTCATTTCCACATCATGTGAATCTCTACACACACGCCAAGCACTGGCCTTCCACAGGAGATTACACACTTCCTAGAAAACAGGCAAAGCAGTTCACTGGACCAAGAGATTTTCTTACATTTTCTCTAGCTGTATATATTTGGATACAAGCTAGAAAGGAGTGAAGTTCTACTGATATGTCATTGAGCCCAGTTGAGCCCAGAATCCTCACTGGGTCCAGGTAGCTTTCTGCCAGGTGTAATATTTGGTGTCCTGAGGCAATAGTGGGGGGACGTTTTGGTGACTTCCATTAGACTGAGGTAATAATTACCTAACAAGGGTGCAGAGTTAGTCAGCAAACCACATCAAGGACACACAGTGGCCAAAAAGTTCTGTAACGTCCAAGACATGCTGATAATTCAATGCATGGCATCAGAAGACATCATTTCAAATTTTGTCAGAAATTCCAACTGCTGAGTATTCAAGGCATTCACAGTTAACTCTGTTTCATTTCTCTTTTTCAGTAGCTTCCTAGAAAGCCCTGGTAAGTCTTGGGGTCTTGCTTACTCCAGAACTTCAAAAGAAAATCTCGACATCTCTGAAATCGACTGGCACTCAAACCTACTCCTACTAGATTGATGAGGCTGCATTACTAGTTACTAACTGGTTAGGCTAGTCAGCGGATTTCTCACATTCAAGTACACAGACCTTTCAGAATTGGTCACACGTCAGGTCCCTACTTAGAGTAATCACGTTTCTGCTCAGACAGAAGTAATTCCTAATCTCACTTTCAAAATGCAACTACTTGGGGAAGAGAACAAAATAACACAAAGACATTATGTCCTGATGGCCATGATAGAAAACTGAGAGATTTTTAATGCCCATAAGGAATTCTCAGTAGAAACCAGAATGCCGTGCTCTGCTCTTTGACTTACAGGATTATGTGATGCTACCTGAAGGAAGCAGGGCAGTGCAGAAGAAGGAATGTAGGAATTCCCTTCTCTAGCACAGGAGAAGGGAATATAGGAATGCCCTTCTCCTCTAGTGCAGAAGGGAGTGCTTACTGTTCAATCATTTGGTAGTCCATATTGTGTATTATTGTTTCCCCAAACTCTGTGGAACTGAGGAATAATGTACCAGATACTGCAATGTCCTTTGCTCCAGGGCAAGATAATAATCTCACTATAAGTAAGGATAAAATGAACTCTGAAAGTATGTAAGTCTTAATTCTTTTTTTAAAAATTTTATTACACTACTTTTAGACATACAATTGCAATATGCTCATGCCTCATGCTCAAGTTTTGGTTCCACAGTGTTCCAACACCCATCCCTCCACCCGAACCCATCTCCCATCACCAATGTCCCCACTTCCCATCCCCCTCCCGCACCCCAACTAATTGGTGGGTTCTGTATATCTTTAATCTCCACTCTATCTCTCCCTCCTGCCTACCTTTCCTACACATCGTAGAATGCAGTACATTAAAGGACATAACTGTTTCCACTAGTTTGATGGACCACTGCGGCTGCCAGTGGCCACATGAATGGCGGCTAATGTGGTGGGCAAGTCTCATCCGGCTGCTACCGGGACCCCTAGAGGTGATGGGCCAACACCCAAAACCCATCTGTCCACCTGGGGGCCTCATGGTCAGCTGAGCTAGGGGAGAGCCGAGTTCCAGTTCCCCAGCTACGTCTGAGGCTCTGCATGCTATGGCTGGTCGCCCCAGAGCAGCTCCTGGGTGGGGCCACCAGCCTCAAACAAAATGGAAAGGGGAAGGGGCGACCCCAGCTCCATCTGACGAATTCCTGGTGATTCCCATCTTTGGGAGCTGCCCACCCGGGCTCGAACTTCGTCTTGCTCTGTTAATCTCGTCTTAGGTCAGCATCACACCGGGTGGACTCTTGTGCTGCAGTGTCCGGACAGCGAAAATGGTAGCTAATGTGGTGGGCGAGTCTCAGCAGGCTGCTTCCGAGACCCCCCAGAGGCGATGGGCCCACTCCCAAAACCCATCTGTCCTACTGGGGGCCCCAATGTCAGCTGAGCTAGGGGAGAGCTGAGTTCCAGTTCCCCAGCTGCGTTTGAGGCTCTGCATGCTATGGCTGGTCGCCCCAGGGCAGCTCCCTGGGCGGGACCACAGGGCTCAGACAAAATGGAGAGGGGAAAGGGTGACCCCAGCTCTATCTGATGAATTCCTGGTGATTCCCAACTCTGGGAGCTGCCACCTGTGCTCAAACTCGTCTTGCTCTGTTAATCTCGATTGAGGTCAGCGTCACTCTCGGGCGGACTCTGATGTGCTGCAGCGTCCGGACAGCGAAACTGGTGGCTAATGTGGTGGGAGAGTCTGTCTTAATTCTTAAATCAAGAAAAATAATGGGGAGGTGGGGGGGAAGTATATCTTGTATCACTAGCTAATAGAAGATTAAGGATAGGCTATTTCTAAATGTTACAAGCATAAATCACATTATAATGTGATGTGGGCAATGCAGAAAAATACGAGAAAAGGAAAACTACTATCCACCAGAGAGATCCTAAGGACAATGACCAATTTCTGTGCTCTCCAATATGGCAAAGGCAATATAGATGAGGTTATTGAGCCCTTAGAATACTGAATGTGGTGAATAAGAATCCATTTTTTAATTTTAAACTGTTATCAATTTAAATTTTTATCCCAATGCTCACATACGGCTAATGGCTCCCATGTTAGTACATTATAAATGCAAAAATAGCACTAGTTATTTTTGAGACTTGACTCAGAATGATAGGTATTTTTAAATTTTTTTAAATGGGGATTGATTAATTTCAACTTCTTACTCTTCTGATTCACAGTACAGAATTAATCCTTATTCTGCAATTTTACCATGGTCCTACCATCTACTCTCATTAATGATTAAAAAAAGTACCCTGTATGCAATTCCCTAGTGGATTGTAAAAGCTCCCAGAAAGAAATAATGAGCTCTTAAAATACCTAATGAAAGATAGGTTTGCCTTAGACATATCAATATTTCTCAATAATTTTGGAGGAATAGTATGATGTTCGCCATTAATAGACAAGAATAATTTTTTTTTAGCTAATCATGTCCTTTTAGGATAATTTAATTTTTTAAGTATTTTATTATACCACCGTGAGATATACAAATAAAAAGATATACAATTAAAAAGTTCGTATTTGGGTTTTGGTCATACAGTGTTTCAGCACCCGTCCCTCCACCAGTGCCCATCTCCCACCACCAACATCCCCGGTTCCCTCCCCCTTCCCCAGCCCTGCTCCATGGCAGGTTCTTTATTTCTTTCCCTTTCTCTCTCTTTCTATTTTCCTTCCCTTCCAGACTATGGATTACAGAACATACATTAAAAGGTTGTCACGTGTATCCTTTTGCCTCTATTTAATGCTCAGTTCTAGGTTGGCATTAGTACTCTCGATTATTATTAGCACCCTGTTCCATTTTCTGTCTTACCTAAACTCTGACTCCCACACGTTTGTGATAATTTCCACCTTTGACAAGACCTCCTGATATATGTTTCACTTGACCTTGGATATTGGTATCATAATATGTATATATATATTTATGCCATGCAAATAAATGCAGTCATTCTGTATCTGTCTCTCTCCTTCTGGCTAATGTCGCTCAACATAATCTTCTCCATGTCTATCCATTTATAGGTAGATTTTATGACTTCATTTTTCCTAACAGCTGCATAGTATTCCATTGTGTAGATGTACCAAAGCTTCTTTATCCAGTCATCGATTTTCGGGCACTCTGGTTGCTTCCAGATTCTGGCTATTGTGAATAATGCTGCTATGAACATAAAAGTAGGGATGGTGTTTCCGCTGCGTATTTTTGGTTTCCCAGAGTAGATTCCCAGGAGTGGTATGGCTGGGTCAAATGGGAGTTCAATTTCTAGTCTTTGGAGGAAAGTCCATATTGTTTTCCAGAAAGGCTGTACCAGCCTGCATTCCCACCAAAAAATGGATGAGTGTCCCCTTTTCCCCACATCCACGCCAGCACTTGTTGTTCTTGCTCTTTTGAATATGTGCCAGTCTCTGTGGTGTAAAGTGGTATCTCATTGTTGTTTTGATTTGCATCTCTCTGATGATTAGTGATGATGAGCATTTTTTCATGTTTTTTGGCCATTCGAATTTCTTCCTTGCTGAAGTTTCTGTTCATTTCTTCTCCCCATTTTTTGATGGGGTTGTTTGTTTTCTCCTTGTAAAGTTCTACCAGTGCCTGATATATCCTGGATATTAACCCCTTATCAGATGGGTATTGGGTGAATATTCTTTCCCATTCTGTGGACTGCTTTTGTATCTTAGTCACTGTTTCTTTTGAGGTGCAGAAGCTTTTTAGTTTCATGTAGTCCCATATGTTTATGTTTTCTTCTAGTTGCTTTGTTAGTGATGTTTCACCTTTGAAGATGCCCTTAGCTTCAATGTCGTGGAGGGTTTTTCCTATATTTTCTTCAATGTACTTTATGGATTCAAGTCTGATATTGAGATCTTTAATCCATTTTGATCTGATTTTTGTGCATGGTGTTAACACAGGTCCAAATTCATTTTTTACATGTTGCTGCCCAGTTTTCCCAACACCACTTGTTGAAGAGGCTTTCCTTACTCCATTTTAGACTCATTGCACCTTTATCAAAGATTAAATGATCATGTGTTTGAGGTTGGGTGTCAGGATACTCAATTCTATTCCATAGGTCCACAGGTCTGTTTTTATTCCAATACCATGCTGTTTTAATTACTACTGCCTTGTAGTACAGTTTGAAGTTGGGAAAGGTGATGCCTCCCATCTTCTTTTTCCCGAGGATTGCTTTAGCTATCCTTGGGGGTTTATTGTTCCATACAAATTTCAGGAGCGTTTGGTCAATTTCGTTGAAGAATGTCATCGGTATCCTCAGGGACTGCATTGAATCTGTACAGAGCTCTAGGGAGTATTACTATTTTGACAATGTTGATTCTCCCCATCCATGAACAGGGAATGTGTTTCCATATCCTTGTGTCCTCTTTTATCTCTTGGAGCAGTGTCTTGTAGTTTTCTTTGTACAGGTCCTTTACATACTTGGGTAAGTTGATTCCTAGGTATTTGATTTTCTGTGGCACAATTGTGAATGGAATAGTTTCCTTAATATCCCTTTCTTCTCTTTCGTTATTTGTATATAGGAAAGCCACCGACTTTTGCGTGTTGATTTTGTATCCTGCCACTCTACTATATGTGTCTATTGTTTCTAGGAGTTTTTGGTAGAGAGTTTAGGGTTCTCTAGGTATAATATCATGTCATCTGCAAATAATGATAGCTTGACTTCTTCCTTGCCTATCTGGATGCCCTTGATGTCCTTTTCTTCTCTGATTACTATGGCAAGTACTTCCAGTACTATATTGAATAAAAGAGGTGAGAGGGGGCAACCTTGTCTTGTCCCTGATCTCAGGGGAAGGCTTTCAACTTTTCCCCCATTTAGAATGATGCTTGCTGTGGGCTTTTTGGTAGATGGCTGTAACTATCTTGAGGAAAGTCCCTTCAATTCCCATTTTCTGGAGCGTTTTAATCATGAACGGGTGCTGGATCTTGTCAAATGCTTTTTCTGCGTCTATTGAAAGGATCATATGGTTTTTATTTTTTCTTTTATTGATATGATGTATTATGTTGATTGACTTGCGAATGTTGAACCATCCTTGCATTCCTGGGATGAATCCTACTTGGTCATGATGTATAATCTTCTTGATGAGTCTTTGGATTCTGTTTGCTAGTATTTTGTTGAAGATCTTAGCATCCGTGTTCATCAGGGATATTGGTCTGTAGTTTTCTTTCTTTGTGTTGTCTCTCCCTGCTTTGGGTATCATGGTGATATGTGCCTGGTAGAAGCTGTTTGGGAGTGTTTCTGTTTCTTCTATTTCCTGGAAGAGCTTGAAAAGGACTGGCAGTAGGTCCTCCTTAAAGGTTTGGTAGAGTTCACTAGGGAATCCGTCTGGACCTGGGCTTTTGTGTTTGGGCAGACTTTTAATTACTGTTTCTATTTCCTCGATGGTGATAGGTTTATTCAGGTATTGGAGGTCTTCTTGTTTCAGCCGTGGGAGGTTATAGGACTTCAAAACTGGTCCATTTCTTCTAGATTCTCATGTTTCCACGGCATACAGGCTCTCAAAGTAATCTCTGATGATCTTTTGGATTTCTGTGGTTTCTGTTGTGATGTCACCCATTTTATTTCTGATTCTGTTTATTTGGGTTTTCTCTTTCCCTGTCCTTACAAGTCTTGCCAATGGTTTGTCAATCTTGTTTATTTTTTCAAAAAACCAGCTCTTGGTTTCATTAATCTTTTGGATTGTTTTTTTGGTTTCCAACTCATTGATTTCCTCTCTAAGTTTTATTATTTCCTTTTTTCTGCCTGGGTTGGGCTCCCTTTTGTTGGTCTTTTTCTAATGTCTTCAGCTGTGTAGTCAGGTTATTTATGTGGGCCCTTTCTTGTTTCCTGATGAATGCTTGCATTGCTATAAACTTCCCTCTTAACACGGCTTTTGCTGTGTCCCACAAGTTCTTATAATTGGTATCTTCATTTTCATTTGTTTCCAGAAATCTTTGGATTTCCTGTTTGATTTCTTCTATGACCCATTTGTTGTTCAGGAGTGAGCTGTTCAGTTTCCAGGTGTTTGGTTTGACTCCCTGTTTCTGTGTACGGTTAACTTCCATTTTCAGTGCATCATGGTCTGAAAAGATAGCTGACACAATTTCTATCTTTTTAATTTTTTTGAGGTATGCTTTGTGGCTCAGCATGTGGTCTATCTTGGAGAATGTTCCATGTGCACTAGAGAAAAATGTGTATTCATCTTTTTGGCATGAAAAGCCCTGTATATATCCACTAGCTCTCTTTCTTCCATTTCTTCCTTCAGGTCCAATATTTCCTTGGTGAGTTTCAGTCTTGTTGATCTATCCATCGTTGATAGAGCAGTGTTGAAGTCTCCAACTATTATTGTGCTACTGTTACTATCTTCTTTGAGGTCTCTTAGCAGTTGTTTCATGTATTTTGCTGACCCCTCGTTGGGTGCATATATGTTTAGTAGTGTAATTTCTTCCTGGTGTACATACCCCTTAATTAATAAGAAGTGGCCTTCGTTGTCCCTTCTAACCTTTTTCAGCCTGAAGTCTATATTATCTGATACTAATATGGCCACACCAGCCTTTTTGGAGGAGTTGTTTGCATGGAGAATGGTCTTCCAACCTTTGACTCTGAGTCTGTGTTTGTTCTGCTTATTCAGATGCGTTTCTTGTAGACAGCAGAATGTTGGGTTCAATTTTTTAATCCATTTTGTCACTCTGTGTCTCTTAATTGGTGCATTTAGACCATTGACATTGAGAGAGATTATTGTCATTGGATTTTGTGCCATCATTCTTTTTGTGTTTGTTGTGCTTATGGGTTTGGTCGCATTAGAGTAGACCCTTCAGTCCTTCTTTTAAAGTTGGTTTTGAGTCCATGAAGTTCCTGAGTTGTTGCTTATCCATGAAGTTGTGTATCTTTCCTTCATATCTGAATGTGAGCCTGGCCGGATAAAGAATTCTTGGTGAAGCCTGCAGTTCATTGAGCCTTTTCGCAATATCCCACCATTGTTTTCGGGCTCGGAGTGTTTCATCAGAAAAGTCTGCTGTAAATCTTAGAGATGTTCCTTTGTATGTAATTTCCTTCTTTGATCTTGCTGCTTTCAGTATTCTATCCCTATCTATAGTTTTTGTCATTTTTATTAAGATGTAGACAAGAATAATTTAAAACTGCAAAATAGCTAAATGTGTAACAAGAATAGGAAAATAATTATAACAAAGACAACATATCCTTTCTTTCCTAAGCCATTTGAGTGCATTGCACATACTTATATGCATGTGTGTCTAAATATGAAGTACATATTGTTATTAACTGTGTGGATGTCAGGTTTTAAAAACCTACTTTCCAGAGCATCTGCGAGCTTTGTCTTTGAGCTAGGCTTAGCAATTCTATATAATTACATTGGTACTTGAAGCAACCACCCAAAAAAGTGAGAGCCTTATCAATCTCAGACTTTTGAAACAATCTGAACAAATCAGGCAACAATGCTTCTAAATAATAAACAGTAGTCATAGAGCCTATTTATTACAATTCACTTTGTAACTGTGGTCTCTCCTATCTGGGGAGAGGTTGGACCACACCTGGCTGTGCTCAGGGCTTCCTCTTGGTGGTGCTTTGGGGCCTTATTCTGTGCTGGTATCACAGCAGGATCAGCCACATGCAAGGCAAGCACCTTACCCCTGCATTATCTCTCTGGCCCATGAGCCCTCCTGTTAAGCCTCACCTTCTTCGACATATCTAACAGCATAGCGGATTTGTTTTATACATGTCAAACCAAGTGGCAACTGCCTCTATACTACCCCCTTCCTGCCACTCAGCACTTCTCGCCCTGATTCTCCCAGAAATACCAGTGTCGGATCCTCTCAAATTGTGCAGCAACCATCACGTAGGGAAATCCCACTCTTTCCACTGCCCTCACTGTTCACTTCCTGGAGTCCCACAAGGAACAAACAGCACAGACTCTGGAGAGTTTCAGTGATAATCAGGGTAATTTAATGGAGCAGCAGAGAAGAAGTGAACAAGAGACTTCAGACTGATACTAACACTCAAGAGAGGCAGTGAAAAAGCTTTAAAAGATCTGCGTTCACTGACTGTCCTGTTTAGTCTTGTTTCCATCTCAATGTGCCTTCTCAGAGGGTGGTTCCTTTAAACCTTCACCCCAAAGCTCAGAGTTGGTTCTAGACTCTTAAGTCTGGGGCAACCCTTGGGTCCCCACACCTAGAATGTCACATTTACTTGCACAGGTGCAAGACACTTGGAACAGTGCAGGATGGCTTTTCTACCTCAGAAAGCATTTGTGATCCTAACACAGTGTCCAGTGTTTCTGGGAGAATTCTGATCATTCACTGGATCTTCATGTCCTAGTGACTGTGAATCTCTGTCTGACATGGTTTTCTCCATCCAAGATCCAATCGCTCTAAGCCATTGTTACCTGAAATCTCCCAATATTCTTCAGATCCATCCTAACTCATAACTGGAGAAACTGGGTGTGAGATAATTAAGAAACAATCTGAGAGCAATAACCCAAGACTCCAAGGAGAAAACGCGAGAGCAATTTGAACCACATTGGTGCCTACCAGTTTGTAGTTAAAATGCAAAATATACCTTTAACCAGAATTAGGTCAAGTATGAGGGCAGGAGGAAAAAGGATAAGATCCATATTGTAGAGTACAACTGATGGGGGGGGATCCACCCCAGGGTGGTGGAGACAGTGGTAAAGTTCCATATTTTAATGCCTGCGGGCAAGCGTAAGATGTCTAGTTCAGATCTCCATAGCCACAACATGAATCGGCCGCAATCCTGGCAGCTCTGCCCTCTGTGATCCTGGGAGCTGCAAATAATTTCCAGGTGTGTGTGCTCACTCCACTGTAAGCAACACCAAAAGCTGTATGAGTACCATATCCAGCAAGTGCGATCCTGTGCAAGTACCACAGCGACCCCCTGGCGAGCATATGGGCAATCGTCACAATTAAAGCTGGCAAGCCCGAAAGCAGAGTGAAGAAGGGCTCATCTGGCCTGCCATGCAATCACCTACAACACAACGAACTGTGTGAGCCTCACAGGCAGACATGAGTGCAACATCACAATACAACAATGAGGAAAGGGGATATCAGCCTGAGTCAAGTAAAAGCTTAGCTACAATTAGTAAATTTTTTCTTCATCAAGGCAGGAAGGTATGAAGATACAGATATATTTGTATGTATATATCAAATACTATTGTCTCTAATTCAACCTAATTCTGATGACTTTTTCTCTCCTGAGCTAATTTAGCTTGTGTGATTTTATTACACTAATCAGCTAGGTAACTTCTGAACTAGTTAATACTGTTATTTCTTACTCTAACTCATGCTGACATTCAATTTGGAGCAAAACAAGTCACCTAGAAACAAGCTCCTCTGGGCTGGGAAATACTCAGCAGGGTGAGCACATGCTTTGCCTGCAGGAGGCGCAGGTAGAATCCCCAGAATTATGTGGGGCCTGCAAGCACCACTGAGAGTGATGCTTGATCCCTGACCACTAGAGGGTGTGGGACAAAAAAGATAGGAAAAAAAACATTAAATATTCCCTGATTTTTTCTTGAGACATATTTGTCTTCTAGCTACTTCTAATCACCAAATATTTGTTTAAGTTACAGACCTGTTAGTATCACTAATTTGTTAATTAGTAGGCAAATTTTGCTTCTTTGATGTATTTTGCTTTAGTTGGTGGTAGCTTAATTGTATTGTTGAGTTCTCCTGTCTTGCACTTCAATAGTATATATATCAAACCAACATATCATTACTCATTCTCTCAGAATACTCATTCTCTCAGAATACTCAACACAGATGCATAATTGAAACAGAAAGAAGCTGTTGACAGTCAAGTCTTCTTGTGTGTTAAGGAGCAGACTACCATAGTTCAACCTCTCTAGAACTTGTAACTGAGCTGCCGTATGACTGCAATTCCACTGTTGGGCATCTACTGCCAGGACAGAAAACCTTCATGCAAAATGACATATGCGTACCATTATTTATCGCAGCACTCAGTACAGCAGCTAAGATACGGAATCAACCTTGGTGTCAACGACACATGGATGGACTGTGAAGATGTGATATATGTCACTGTATCACTGTCTTCCTGTTCATCTTCGATTTGCTCAAGCGGGCACCAGTAACATCTCCATATGACCTGTCTCATGCAAGTAGAGCCCAAGGGAACCTGCTTGATCCAGGAACATAAAGAACCTCAAACAATTCCATCAGGTCATGGGATGAGGTCTATAATTGTTACTGGCATATCAAATCTGACACGGGTAGCTTGCCAGGCTCTGCCGTGCGGGTAGCATACTCTTGTAGTCATCTCAAAATCCAGCATTATCACAGCGAGCCGGGCTGTGATAGGCTGGTCTGCTGGGTGGAGTTCAGACGAGAGGGAAGTCTGGATGTGGAAAATGGAGGTCCTCATGGAGTGGGGGTTCGTCTGGCTTGTTGTGAAGCTCTGCTGAGGTGGCAGGCCAGGGCTAGATCCTGCCATCCCTCCCAGGCACCTCATGAGCGGCTGGGCACAGTGAGAGCCAGTAGCAGCCCAGTACTGCCCAGTACTGTGATATATGTACTCAATGAAATACTGTGCAGCTGCAGGAATGATGAAATCATTCAATTTGATGAAACTTGGTTGGAACTCAATATGTAGAATGAAGTGAGCCAGAAGAAAGACAAACAAGATCTCACTTAGAATAACTTCATGAGGAACTATAATGTAGTAAAAGAAGGATGCCTTGATCTGTTGTCATCACAGAGAAAAGAAGATAAAAACAGAGAAGGAAAGAAATCAAGGGTGGAAGGAGAGAAAAGAGAGTAACATGGGAACAGGATTCAGGGACATCAGTTATACCAGCGATGTGAGAAAGTGGTATAGTTATATGTCCAAAGCCCAGACTCAACAACACTGGAAACATGAGATCTAAGCTGTACTCACAGAATGTTAAAATGTGCCTGCCTGCCAAGGTGGCAGGTGAGGGATGGGGGTGGGAGGAGCTGTGTCAAAATATATGTCTAACAGTAACTTTGTAAATCAGTGTTTTGTAAATAAATAAATTTAACAGAAGCAGACTACTAGTTACTCATAATCCTGTCACTAATCATGTTGACACAGAAATTAGAGTCTTTAATTTATGTGCTCAACACATTCGGCCCTTATTTCAAAATCATTGTGAAAATGTATTAGAGTTTATAGCTGAAATTGCAAAAAAATACATATAAATAAGTTTCTCTTGGGTAGTCATGGGAAAAAAACTGTTGCCTAGGAGGAAACTACTTTGTCCCATCGTTTTCCTAGCCTAACTCATCTCATAATAAAAGTAAGCAAAAATATGGTTTCAGAATCTTTACTGGTGGCTTCAACCTGGTGCTTTTATAGAAATAAAAGTACTATCTGCATTTGAGGCATTATAGGGATGCTCTAATCATCATGAACACTTTAATAGGAAAGAATTTCCCACAACACCCAGTAATTTCTTTCTTTATGTAAATTTTTAACTAGGGCAGAGTAAAAAATCTCAAAGGACAGCCCATTCTCTTTGATAATAACATCACTATTTATAGAATAAACTCAAGAATTTTCATTAGGATCCCAGCACTACTAAATGCTTCCGTGCAAATTATGAGTAAAAGACAAAGGGATATAAAACTAACATTAGAAAAGTGAGTGATGCAAACAGGAATCTTGTATCCTGTTTATATATTATCAATTTAGCTAGATGAAATTAGGAGGGAGAACTACCTATTAGTAGGATTTATCACCTTTATTCAAAAATGGGAGAATGGAGTAAGCTGTTATTTTTACTGAAGGGCATTATTATTAAGGAATATTTTGCATTTTAGGAAATACAAGGAATGGACCTTCAAGACTGAGCTGATTTATTTGCATTTTAGGAAATACAAGGAATGGACCTTCAAGACTGAGCTGAATTTTAAAAGAACAGTGTCTAAAGTTCTGATACTAACATAGAACTGAGCAATAAATACAGACAAAAAAAATGCAAGTGATGGCTTCTAAGTGTACGTAGTGCAACCCACAAGTGTGGGAGAAGGAGGAGAGAGAGAGAGGGAGAGGGAGAGGAGATAAAGAACCTGCCATTTAGGCGGGATGTGGGAGGGGGAGGGAATTGGGGACATGGGTGGTGGCTGAGGGGCACTGGTGGAGGGCGGGGTGCTGGAACACTATGTGACCGAAACCCCCAAGCGTGAACAACGTTGTAATTGTATATCTCACGGTGGTATAATAAAATGTTAAATACAAAAAAAAAATAAAAAAAAATTAAAAAATAAAAAATAAAAAAATTAAAAAAAGAAAAGAAATTGAAAAAAAATAAAAAAAATAAAAGAACAGTGCAAAAAAGTCTTCTGACTTATGAACTTCTGAATATTATAGAACTTCAGAGATATGGCATATATCTACCATACATAGTTGCCCATGCATGGAAACAGCATATCAGAATCGCGAACAGAAGAGAATTAGAGAGGTTAGAATTAGAAAATTCTCTAATTCTAATTAGAGAATTAGAAAACACTGAGACTTTGAGGAAAAAGGCATGGTAACAAACTGGAAGTGTGGACCGATGAAGAAATTGAGTGTTGTATCTATTTGGACTTACATTTATGGACAATGGTGAAATACTGACACTTTTTAATTATGGGAACACGATTTGTGAGTGATGCAAACAGGAATGTTGTATCCTGTTTAGATGTTATCAATTTAGCTAGATGAAATTAGGGAGACGGCCTATTATTAGGGTTTATCACCTTCAGTCAACAAGCAAAGGAGACTTCCTAAGGAATGTTTCAGGGGTATCAAAATATAGAAATGATTGGCGTACTGTACATAAGGATAAAAATAAAGAGAATCACAAATGACTTCGACATAAATATTAAATATCTGATCTAAATGGTGCTCTCATTTACTAATAAGAAAATGCTAGAAAAAGGATTGAGTAGGCAAGAGTTCTTTCCACAGTACAGGTACATCTAAGTAGCATGAAATTTGACTTGTCTAAAAGGAACTGTTCCAGGTGCTGAAATACAGTGCTGTAGCTGGCACTGGCTTCTGCAGGATTGCACAGACATGGGTCTAAAGAGAAAAGACATTTAGGGTGCGAGCTAGGCACTAAATCCAACTTTTAGGGGCCGGAGGAGCTAGTCCAGCGGGTAGGGTGTTTGCCTTGCACACGGCCGACCCGGGTTTGATCCTCGGCATCCCATATGGTCCCCTGAGCACCGCCAGGAGTAATTCCTGAGTGCAGAGCCAGGAGTAACCCCTGAGCATTGCCGGGTGTGACCCAAAAAGAAAATAAATAAATAAATAAATAGATAGATAGATAGATAGATAGATAGATAGATAGATAGATAGATAGATAGATAGATAGATAGATAGATAGATAGATAGATAGATAGATAGATAATCCAACTTTTAAAGAAAGAGAGAAGTTGGAAATAAAGGCATCTTCTCTTAATTTTTAATATTTCTACCTTTCACTCAACCCTGAAGGTTTTATTTCTCAATACACTGTCCCTGAACACTGGCAGCAATTTGAAACTTGCTCAGCATGCTGCATCTCAGAGCCTCAACTACATTCATTACTGACCAATCAGAGTCCAGCACCTCACCAGAGTCAGAAGCTGAGTGGAAAGACTCATTCTTGGAGATTCATGATTCAAATATACCCTAAAGACTCCCATCTTAATGGTATACTGGTATCGTCAGAGGCAAAGGGGATGACACTGGTACCCTCTCATATGAGTCTGATGGACCTGGTATTTCTGACCTAGTACTTACCCTAGCCAATGCTTCAAACAGCACAGCTGGAGCAGGAGAGATACTATAACGGGTAGGATGCTTGCCTTGCACACAGCCAACTGGTTTCTAACTCTGGCAGCACATGCAGTCCCTGAGCCAACCAGGAGTTATCATGAGTGCAGAGCCAGGGAGTAAATCCTGAGCACCCCCGAATGAAGTCCCAAAACAAAACAAAGATCAAAGTTGGATAGTGTGTTGGTCAGCATATGCCCACATCTTCCACAGACATGAAAGGCCAAGAGTTCACTTGGGAGGACAGGGAAATGTGTTACTTGAAGAAAAAAGAAAATCAGAAGTGGAATTAGGAACCAATGAAAATTTGTACACACATTCAATGTTAGGAACAGTATTAAGTTAAATTGTACAAGGTCTTCAGGTGCTGATACACAACAGAACACAGCTGCAAGGAATGATGAAATGAGACAATTCGCTGCAACAGAGAGGACACCCTGTTAAATGAAGCAAGATAAAAGAAGAAAAACACAGGATGATAACACAGGATGATATCACTTATATGTGGTGTTTAGACTACATGAATGGGGAAATACGATGGTTTAAGAGGGAGTGGTGCCTATATCACCCTTAGCCCAAGAGTATAGAAAGAAAAAAAATAAATCAAGTGGAGCAGAGGAGAAAAGACATGGGAAGAGTGCAGGAGCAAAGGAGATTAAGGTACATCAGTGGTGTTAACAAATGATAGAGCTAAGTATCCAAACCACAGAGTCAAGGACACTAATATCATGAAACCCAAACTTTAACAACCCAACTTACAAAGGTGCTTGTCTAGAGGGCAGGCTGGGGGTGAGGGAGGTGAGGAGGGAACCTGGGAATACTGGGCGGGGGAAGTTGGCACTTGTGGGATGGTGCTGGAACACTATATGTCTAAAACCCAACTATCAAAAACTTTGCAAATCAGTGCTTTACTAAAATGAACTTTTAAATACTAATCCTTTAAAATAAAACACTGAGTAAGTTGATGAAGTGGTGGAAGGTAAGTCAGTGTTCACAGGTAGGTCCAAGGCCTTCACCAGATTATTCTATTTCTAACAAGGTTTAGTGGAAAGAAGATACCTGTAAGCTCATGATACAATAGTCCTATTAGCTACTATCCCAGGAGGATAAACATACCTGAGATCCTATCAATCCACTCACAAATAACTGCATGTTACTTTCTATATGTATGACTTTACCTTAGTGTAAAAGTCAATGCATAATTTAGGAACTTTCAGCAGCTATAGGAATTCCTTAAGGGGATTACCTTATCTGTCTTACCATTATTTTCAAAGAAATGTGACTCTGGTTTTTAGTGATAATTTATCTTCAAATAAGGTGGCCAAAGAAAAAGGATTTAGCCGGCTCCTTTAACCAGCATTTGCATCATTACTTGTCTAATTGGGTGCAACAATTTTCTAATTAGCTAAGGGTTGAAGTGAGCCTAAAGCGGCATCATACCCTTTAGCTCTTGAATTCTCACTGCGTCTTCATTAATCAAAGGAAAAATAATCACCCATGTTAGGAGGATTAAATAACACCCCTGCCTTTCCATCAAATCTTTAGGATTCTGAAGTTCAGACACGGGCATTTCCTCCTGCAAATTACACTCTAGAATTGTTGTTTGATTAGTAAATGAATGAGTTGATGCTGGGTGGGGAAAGAAATGGCAGATTAATTAATAATAGGTGACTACTAATGGGAAAAGGCTCTGAATGGAATTAGACAGCATGCATTCCTAATGTAAGTTAAACAAAAATATAAAACCACTTCTTATTTTTACAAGGAGATGATCCCAGAAATCATTTATTTACTAGATACTTGCAGTAACAGTTATATATTCATATATATGAAATTATGAACTGTAAATTTTCAACAGCTGATTATGTCATAGGGTTTACTCCAAGTCACAGAGCACGACAGTTATCCTTTTATGCTCTTTCACATCTGAAGCTTCTAAAGCAGTCCCATCATCAGAGCCCCTTGTTTAATCTATTGCTGCATTTTCTCATCTCCATTACCAGCCATTTCCTGCCTGCCTGCCCCTGTCCTACTCCGAGTCTTCGAGTCTCACACTGTGGCTCCCCTATTTATGTGATTTTTCACCTGTCACCCCTTTGGAATATTCTGGGGATCACAGTTGGGAGACTCCTCCCTAATGCTGTTATAAGCCCACATAATTTGGTGGTGCTACATTTTTTGATGAAAAAAAATCTGTTCTCACTGGAAAATGTACCCTGAGGGCATATAATAAATTAGTATATTTGTGGTTCCATAGTGTTTTTTTTTTTTGCTTTTTGGGTCACACCCGGCAATGCTTGGGGTTTCTCCTGGCTCTCCACTCAGGAATTACTCCTGGCGGTGCTCGGGGGACCATATGGGATGCAGAGGATTGAACCCGGGCCAGCATGGGCCAGCTGCGTGCAAGGCAAATATTCTACCCGCTGGGCTATCGCTCCGGCCACCATAGTGTTTTGTATAGACACATTTTTTATTTCATAAATGCTTTTTGCTTTGATTTTTAAGTCAATTATAAAAACCCATTTTGGTAAAACAAAGCACTGGAAAAACAGTGAGTAGAGACATTGCCTTCACCTTGAACATGATCAGCCTGGGTTTGATCCCTGGTAACATAGAGCATACTCTGAGTCCTCCAGTTCCCTGAGTGAAGAGCCAGGAGTAAACCCTGAGCACCACTAAGTGTGGTGACAAATCAAATAAAGAAATAAGTAAACATAAGATTCACTTAAAAACCAGCACTTGCAGTTTTGACATCATACATACAAGAATAATTAAAACTATTCATGTGTTTTGCTTTCTCAAGAAATTCATCTATTATTTAATGCCAGTATTCAAACCAATGATGGTCTATCTCCTTACAATACCCGATTAGTCACAAAGAAACCTAGAAAGCATGTGATATATGAATATTCTAAGAATTTGGATATAAAATACCATTTTATCAGAAGGTTAATATATATGGAGGAAATAAATATTGATTTATATTTGAACATGCTTAGCAATAAAAATCATAAAATTTTATCATTATTTTAAAGGATTTTTATCCTAATCATCATCACTATGAATTCTATTTTTTTGTATTTGTACCTAAAACTGACATCATCAATTAAAAATCATACATTGGGGCCAGAGAGAAGGCACCAGGGTTAAAGCATACGGCTTGCATGAAGTTGGCCAGACTTCAACCCCTGGCACTTGTCCCCTGAACACTGGCAGGCGCAGCCCTGGAGGACCTGGAGCACTTCATACGTGGTCCTGGTGAACCCTCAGCTCTGCATCTTCTGGTTCTAGCAGTGAGCTGCCAGCCCAGTTGAATGAGAAACGCCAGAATTGGGTCTCCAGTTTCCTTGAGCACTACTTGAGAACCACCCCCAATGATCATGTACAAATCAGAACATTTTAAAGGGGCTTATATAAAATAAATAAAACGATTCTCTCTCTACATATTCTTTCTTATTAGGATAAGACCTTTCTGAAGCATAATTCTCTTTTTACTAAGAAGTCCTTTTTGCTGAGAGAAGTAAATAATTCAGGATAACACATCTTCCTGCAGAGGTAATCATCCTAAAACACTAGGTTCCCACAGCAGAGGGCAATGGCTCATAGATAACCCAAGTAAGGCCCTGAGTGCTTCCACTTAAATGGGTATATGTGACAGGAAGCCACAATCCACTGACCAACATGGTGACACAGCTTATGTCAGTGGGGAAAGTGGACGGAGTCCCTTGCTGTCAAGGGAAGGGGGAGGACTGTTGATTATGGCCACAGGCAACCACCACCCTTCCCTTTAATAGAGAACACTTCACTGAGTGTCCTGTCATTTCTGGAATTTGCTGAGCAGCAGGAGGAGTGAAGCTAACATCAGTGTGAAGGACACCTAATTGCATTTTATCAGTGGCCAAGCAACTGGATGAAAACTGACCACATTAAAGCAGAGAAAAATTACTGAATGTTTTCTTCAATCCATATATAGTCTATGATCAATACTTTCCCATGTGTTTTTAAAGTTCTCAAAATAATTTTCGTAAAATCCTATTAAGTGTGGCTTCTCCTTCCTCCTGGGGAACATTTAAGTTTGGTTGTCTTGTAGCAATCCTATTTCAATGCATCTGGTATTTCTGCTAAGCTAGCTAGACAAAATATATAATATATGATACATATATAATATACATGTATGCATATATACAGCATATGTATTATATTCATATTATATATTGTATATATAAATATATCTGATATAGCATCAGAAAGTTAGTTTTTAAGAATGTACCTAGCATATGGTATGCTTTTGTAAAAGGTCACATCTTTTTTTTTTTTTTTGCACATCAGGTGGTCTCTGCCCTGAAGCTTTTTGTCGCTTGGGTCTCAGGATGTGCTTACCAAGCCTGTGTCTCCTGACCTGCCACCCAAGGCCACTTTCTGTCCAACAGCTGCCCCAGGCAGAGCTGGAGGCCTCATAATGAACACTGGCCTGTAGGGTCTCCCTATGAGACTGGGCCCCATGGAAAGTAAGTTCTCTCTTTTTTTTTAATTAATAAAGGTCACATCTTTTTGTCATTCTGAAAATGATACATTTAGTTCTTTTTTTTTTTTGTTGTTTGCTTTTTGGGTCACATCCGGCGATACTCAGGGGTTACTCCTGGCTCTTCGCTCAGGAATTACTCCTGGCGGTGCTCGGGGGGACCATATGGGATGCTGGGGATTGAACCCAGGCCGGCTGCGAGCAAGGCAAATGCCCTACCCGCTGGACTATCGCTCCGGCCTCTTGGTTCTTTTTCTTAATAATCAATTTATTTTGGCATGATGCCTCCAACTCTTAAGAATTGCTTCCCCTTCTTATTTTTCAGATTGCCTCTGAAAATGCGGAGGTGGTACTAAAGATAAAAAAGGCATTTTCCCCATCACTTTCTGCAGACATTGCCTAGCCAGTCACATGGCCTAGATTATCCAAGGCAACTCCCACTTAAATGGGCTACTTCACCAAACCATAAGTCTAAGTATGTGACATTTATACTTCGTGCTAAATATGCTGTCTTTAGAGGCCAGGAAGAGTTTGGTTCAGTCACCTGTCTTGTGTGTGCAAGACTCTGAGTGTCACTGCCAGCAACACATAGTCCCCTGAGAGTACTGCCTCGTACAGTAACCGAGAGGATGTGGTGGCAGAGTATCACCTGAGCATTTCTGGGTCCCTGAGTCCTTCCCCAACTGCTGGGCGTGTGAACACAGAGGGTCTTGGTGGCAGAGCTCTGCCTCTCCCACACCGTGTGGCATGCCTCTCTCCCATCTGCCATTTCCTGGCTGTTCTTCCTCCACCATGAACCAGACATTTAATGGGCACTATTGTTGCCAGGTTGCATTCTGTCCTAGTTCATAAAGAATTCAGAGGAAATTCAGAAGACATGAATTATGGTGGTTATAAACGTGTCACCAAGAAAGAACCTGGAAAATTTAGGGTTGGCACACCTAGCTAGCTAGCTGTCTCCAATCAACAAGCATGAACTTTTCCTGGAGACAAGATGATCAGAGGAAAGCCTGATGGCACATCCATTTGTTTATAAAGAATACAGCAAAGATAAGATCCAACAAAAGACAGGATAAATGGGTATCTGGAGAGTTCAATGAAAGAAGTGCCCTAAGTCGAGAAAGGTCTGGCACAGGAATTCACAGACAGCAAAATTCTAATGGCAAACAAAGGAGACTTCTACATATCTATTAAAAATGACATTTTAGAACTGGCTTGATGAAGACAGTGAAGAATTTAGGGTTTTTATTCTACTTGATTCAAATAATAGTGCAAAAAAAAGAATAAACAAGACCCCAAGGGGGCAGAGAGATGGTTCTAAAGGCTGGTGCAGAGGCTTTGCAGTGGAGGGGCCTGGTTCCATCCCTGACACCACAAACTATTCCAAGCACAGAGCCAGGAGTGATCGCCAACTATGGAACTGGAAATTGCCTCTAAGCACCACTTTTTCTGAAGTGTGCTTCACCTTTTCTGAGGTGTGCTTCCCTCCAAAAATTATCATTTTATTTTCCAAAAGATTTTCACTTTAAGAAAAAAAAAAGGAAGATGCTTGGAGCAACCAGAACTTTGTGGAAAAAAATAAATGAGAAAAAAAGGAAACTAAGCGGTAAAGTTTTGAGAGCTCCAAAAATGAAACAGGCTGTGTGTAGGGGGAGGAAACAGCTCAGGTAAAGTCACCAGGAGGAACAAGTGAAGTCACAGAAACACTTAAGGACAGGCAGACGGTCTTCAAGTCTCAGTATTTTGAGATCTAAGCAGAAGAACTAGAAGCTTCACAAGTCTGCCTGGAAGCAGTAGTTGATGAATGAAACCCTTGGAGAGTCTTTGAAACTGGAATCAGCTAAAAGTGGGACAATGTATTCACAGCACAGCTGGCAGAGACGGAATTCACACCCAAAGAGGTCTGAGGAATAGCAGCAACAGAAGGCTGGGAAACTGGTGCTCTGACGAGACAGGAAATGTGTCCTTGTTCAAAGAACCAAGTTTCAGGAGATCTGGAAATGATCCTACCTGTGATTTGAATGGAGCACTTCTTGTGAGAACATGCATGAAAGTACCACATCGATTCCCAATACAGCTACAGGGGTGAAGACTCGACATCTCGCACCTAACTCTTATGGGTAAGACTATGAAATCAGTGGATCCCTCCCGCCACTGTCTATCTAACACGGGCTCAGCAAATCACCAGCCTTTTGAACGTTACTGTTCCCCTATTGACCCTGTGCTGTTCCCCAGTATGTTTTAATCACATAAAGTGGGGTGTTGTTTGTAATACTTTCAAATGTATATAATGAAATGAAGTGATCTAAAAAAATCATCTTCGTATTCTAGGAACCTTTTCCCTTGCAATACTTATTATCATTCATGTTTAAAGCACCCAGAAACACCATTTTTGTTTCATGTGTATGTATGGGCTATATTTGTGCCTACACATATGTGTTGAGAGTTTTCTTGCAGTTTATATGTTAGAGTTTTTTTAAAATATACTACTTCTTTAATACCAAAAGAATTGCCCTTAATAGGAATAATGTCCTAAAACAAGAAATGGAAGCCCCTTGGTTATTCTTTCAATATGGTACCAGAAAAATTCAGATTTCTTCTGTTTCTACACTTGATCTTAGCCAAAAGGTCGAGAAGGAATTCCTTCTGTTTCTAAATGCAGTAAGAGATAAAGAATCTGGAGAAAAGAGCTATGCAATAAAGGTCCCATTTGAACCTGAACTGCCATGAAGAATCTGTGCTTAAATATAAGGAATTCAATGAAGTATTACTGAAATCCTACTCTGAGAAGTGTTACCCTGCTCACTATCTGCACTGGACTGGCATTTGGCTGCTCCTGGTGTATCTTTTCTGAAGATGATTGTTGGAGAGCAGCCTGGACCTAAATGCTGAAGGATCATGATGCAGTTGGGAATCCATCCTCCCTTCTGAAGCCTTCAAACTCAATGAGCTGTTTTGATTCCTGGATGAACAGGCTGCCATGTTTACAGTTTTGTGGTGCTCAGGCTCTTGGCACACAAAGCAGCTGCTTCCTTGTTTGTTTGGGGGCCACAGTCAGCAATACTCAGGACCTACTGTTGGTTCCTTGTACAGGGATCCCTCATAGTGTGAACTTGGGGCACCATATTTGGTACCTGCAAGACCAGCAGCCATATCCACTATACTAACTTTCCAGGCCTGCCCATTTATTTTTACAATTAAAATCCAATTTTAATTAACAATTTGTTACAGAAATTTCATTTTAAATTTTTTAAAGTCTTACTAGCAATGCCACAGCTGAGAGAAAACCACTACTAATTTTGGGAAATGATGTCTTTTTTTCTTGGTGGGGGAGAGGGTTGGTTCTCCCTGCAGGGACTACACCAGGTGGTGCTAGTTGTCACTGGAAGTCAAACTCAGTGTCCCACAGATAGCACTGAAGTCATCATACCCTGGTCCCCTAGGGCAATTAATTTTGAGAGTTTTTAAATATATATTTTAATTTTCTTTTTCAAAAAAAACTTTTTATCGGTATTCATTAATTACTGCTGTTTCACACTATGTCTTGCACTAACTCCCAGTGTCAAATATGATCACATTACATTATTTTGATAACAAAAATGCAGGCAGAAATTGTACATCTTTTTTTCTTGCCATGCTGGGGACCAAAACTAGGGTTTCACAACTTGCCGTGACCTCTCCCACGGGGCCCTAGCCCAGTCCTATACAATTTTCCAAATCAGCTGTTCCTTGTTCTTTTTTCTCTTATTTTTCTGGAATGAATGCTTGAGTTTAAGATAAGCCCTTTTTAATAGACATGTCTCTAGAGGGATAGATGCATAATTGTCACAGCAGGATAACTTTTATGTGTAAATCCTAAATCAAAGAGCCATCTAATTTTCTATATTTTAGAAACAAATCATGGGATCCTTTTTTAGAAAGTTTGCCTTGATTTACATCTAATCCAACAGATGTATATTTAATCTCCTTCCCCACGGTTGCTTCCGGCCTCCGTGGACAGTGAAGAGCTCGTCCACCTTGTGTCCCAGCCTAAGCGGTGCAGGGGACAACATCCAGCCCTGTCCCAGGAAGCTCAGGAGCCACCATGGGCCACTCACTACGAGGCGTGTTCCAGGAACCGTGCCTTGGCGACTGCAGCTCCTCTCTTCTTTCCAACCTCTAGAGGAGTTGAGTGGACATGGAGATAATGCAGGAAGTCCCGGGAGTGTTCCTGGGCTCTGGAACCACGCAGGCGCAGTACTTCCCAACCAGACTGTCATCGCCTCACTACGCATGCGCGACCTCTGATGCCGTGCACGTGGCGCCAAGGAGGGCACGCGGCGGTGCATGGGTGGGGGAGCCAGGGGCACATCAGGCTGCCGGCCTCTTGGTTCACTAATACCCAAGTCGTGGCTCCCAGAAGAATCTGGATGTGGCTTTTGCCGCTTCTTCCCCTGTCGTGTACTCTCCTTCTTTCTTAATTTTGTTTTTGTTTGTGGGTCACACCCACTATACTTAGGGATTCTTCAGACCCAGTGAAAGCAAAGAATGCAAACTCTGTACTGCCTCTCCAGACCCTACTTTGACTTACTCCTTGGTCTCTTGCCCGCCTCACCACCATCACCTCCATCTGCCTGTGATGTGTGCTTTGCACTTTGCGCTCTGGAGATGCTCAGGTTCTCCCTTGGGCACTTGTCATCTTGTCCCCTTATTTTCAGGAGACTGTTCTACTTTTTATTAGAAGGGGAAGGAGAAGTGTCTGTGCAGTTGTGGTTTCAGGAACTAGGGCAGCCAGCAAGCAGAGGGACCTTAACAAAATCTTCAGTCAAGCCCAATGGCAGTAAAGATCAGATTACTTGTATCACTTGTCTTCCCATTGTTCATTGATTGTTCAAGGGTGCCAGTAACGGCTTCATTGTTATTCCTAACAACATGAGGTCCATTATTGTTACTGTTTTTGGCATATCAAATACACCACGGGTAGCTTGCCAAGCTCTGCTGTGGTTCTGGGTTCATCCCAAGGGCCCAGTCTTTTTCTATGTCAGATTATCAACCAACAGATACCAACAGTTTATTGGGTTTCCTTATTTCCTTATTTCTTTCTCTTTACTGGGTCATACCCGGCAATGCTCAGGGGTTATTCCTGGCTGTGCTCTGGGGACCATATGTGATGTTAGAGTTGAACCCAAGTAGGCCGCATGAACTACAAATGCCCTTCCCATTGTACTATAAATAGCTCTGGCCCATAGTTTATTAGGTTTTCAACAGCAACCAGAGCTTTCTTGAAGTGTCTCTTAGGTTTTCCCTGAGTTCTGTGCTGAAGATGCCCTCTCCTTTCCTTTTTAAAAAAATATTATACCACCATGAGATGTACAATTACAAAAATGTTCATAAGATGTTCATATTTGGGTTTCGGTCATATAGTGTTCCAGCACCCATCCCTCCACCAGTGCCCATTTCCCACCACCAATGTCCCCGATTCTCTCCCCCGTTCCCTAGCCTGCCTCCTATGGCAGGTTCTTTATCTCATTCTCTTTCTCTCTCTCTCTCTCTCTCTCTCTTCCTTCCCTTACACATTGTGGATTACAATACATACATTTAGAGGTTGTCATGTATATCTTTTTGCCTGTATTTAGTGCTCAGATCTAGGTTGGTATTAGCATTTTCGACAATTATTAGCACACTGTTCCATTCTCTGTATAACCTAGCATCCGACTCCCACATGTTTGTGATAATTTCCACCTTTGACAAGACCTCTTGATCCAATATTTGCCTGACCTTGGATATTGGTATCATAATATGTACATATATATATTTATGTCATGCAAATAAATGCACCTGTCTTTTATATTTGCCTGACCTTGGATATTGGTATCATAATATGGACATATATATATGTATATATATATTTATGTCATGCAAATAAAATAAATACAGTCATTCTGTATCTGTCTCTCTCTGGCTAATTTCACTCAACATAATCTTCTCCATGTCCATCCATTTATAGGCAAATTTCATAACTTCTCTTTTCCAAACAGCTGCATAGTATTCCATTGTGTAGATGTGACAAAGTTTCTTTATCCAGTCATCAGTTCTCGAGCACACTGGTTGTTTCCAGATTCTTTCCTTTGGTTGAAGCACTGATGTCTTTGGAAGTCCGTTGAATCTAAGTGAGTTTGAACTCCAAAGACTCTTCCTTCGTTTGCAGAACATACTCTCTATCCTTTAACTCACTGTCTTTCACCCTTTTTCTGACCATAGGCCCATTTAGAAGTTTGTTCCCTTCCTGTGGTCCCCTTGTGCTGTGCTCCACATTTACACTATTTTCACCCCTGGGCCCCTTGGAATTTTCGGGGGTGGGGGGTGTGGGGAAGGGATATATACAACAATTGGGAAATGTTGGTTTAAGTTACCGTGGGGATCCAGATGAATTCAGAGGGGAACCTAGGAAAGGTCCTAGACAGTGAAGAAGGAGAATTGGTTAATCTTCCTTGGGATTATATGATGGATTATATTATGGTTCTTCTTTGATGGCTTGGTGTGAATAGATAGTGATGGCTAGCACAGGTCCAACCAATCATTAGTATTATCTCTGCATGTCACAAAAACTGCTTCCGGTTAACCGTGTGTGGCATGTTTGCTGGCATTCTGGCATCATCTAGTGGTCAAATGAAGCTTTAACGCTTTTAGGTTAATTTCCATATTAGAATTTCTATCCATGCAGTATTTATAACTGTATAAACTGTAATATTTATGATTAAATATAGGTTTGAAGCAAATAAGGTATTGTTTTAAGTGTACATTCTAACTTTCGGTAGTCATAGAGGGAGTACATAAATTCCCCCCCAAAAAACTAAAGAAATCCCATCTTTCACTTATTTTTTGGACTACCCTTAAATTATCTTTCTCTATCATCAGTCCTCAGACCCTCACTCTTCTTTCCCCAGAGGCAGGCGTTTTCCCTTGCCAGGGGTCATCTCAGATGAGGGTTAAAATGTTGCACCTTGCTCCTCTTTGCAAAGTATTTGGCCTTGAGAGAAAAGAAAGGAAGAACAAAAGTTCTTTGTCTTTTGTGCCTTAATCTCAAGAATGATGGCCTATCAGCACTCTTAGCATTTTTAATTGTCTTCAGCAGGAGTTTTCTACCTAATCTTTTCCACAGGGTTGGGAGCAATGGAAAGGTGTGAGAGTGGGAGGCTGAAGGTAGGTGTGAGGGAGTCCACTGCAGTGTGAACACTGGGTGGGAGGAATTATGGGGAACAATCTTGGAGGCTGTTTACCTGAAAAAAATATTTGTTAACGAGTGCAAATTTTCATACTTTATGAAAGTTCCAGTATGTTACCATTTGTTTACAGCAACTAGTGATTTGATTAATAATGGGGTTTTCCTTGACTCAGTAATTTCTACTTAATTGCTGGCTCTCATCCTTATAATAGGCCTGTAATATTCTAAGCTCTATCATTATTCCCATTTTATTGATGAAGAAACAGAAACCAGAACAGTTCATTTAGGTGTCATGTCTTAAAGTTTAATCGTTTGGTTTCGGGAGAAAAAAAAGTTTAACAGGATTTCTATTTGCCTGGCAATGGTGAATTAAGTTGAAGATGAAGAATACCATTGGGAAATGCAAGTGATGGCAGTTTTAGTCCATTCTCCCATGGAGAATGTGATGAATGGGGTGGAAACAGGAGTCACTTAACTTCTGCTTTGCCCACAGTAAAACTTAGACCAGTACCCAGGACACAACTGTCAAGGTTGAGTCTTTCATCCTCCAGTGTCAATTTGAACAAAGACTAATTGAGAAAGAAGAGGAAGATGATGAAGGATGATGAAGAAGACAAAGAAGAGGAAGAAGATGAAGAGAAAGAAGACGAAGAGGAAGAAGAGAGGAAGAAGAAGAGGAAGAAGATGAAGAAGACAATGATGAAGAAGACAGATGAGGAGGAGGAGAAGGAAGCAGATTGTGGTTTGCAGATTGCACATTGTGGTTTGCAATACAGATACTAAATGGTTATCATTTATATCGGTTTACCTACTTTCAACATTTAGTTTCAGTCCAGCATGACAATTTCCAACTATTATTGTCATTATTGTCCTTCTCCTTCTCCTTCTTCTTCTCCTCCTCCTTCTCCTCCTTCTCCTTCTTCTCCTCCTTCTCCTTCTCCTTCTCCTTCTCCTTCTCCTTCTCCTCCATCTTCTTCTTCTCCTTCTCCTTCTCCTTCTCCTCCTTGTCCCCCCTAAAGACAAGGTTGTCAAAAGTGCCCCAACAGACCTGAAGCCTGCGAGTGACTTCATGATTCCAGGAAATGTAGTCTCCCCAACACATCTCAGGGTGATTCTGACCTCAGGGTATAAGTTGATGATTAGTTTTTAAGATAGAAAAAATTTATAAACAAGAAGAGTAAAAAAGAAAGCTAAACAAAACCAAAAATATTGCCACCATGTTAGGGAGCAGCCAACATCACCTATTTAGTTCCCATGGTATGTTGAAAGGGAAACACAAATGTAGCTTAAATGGGCAGGGAGGTAGCTCAGATGGGCTGGATTACATGCTTTGCCTTCCAAAAGCCTGGATGCCATCCCTGGCACCATGTGCCTATCTCCAGAGAATGCCAAGATGAGTGACAACAGAGCAACACACTGAATATAGTCCTTGAACACCATTGGATGTGACCCTTGAGCCAAAATAAGTAAAATTTTAATTTAAAATTGTAGTAATACCATGACTTCTAGAATAAAGCTATCACTTTGTTATATATGGAAGTCAGATTAAATAATGTGAATCTGGTTAGCTGATTCATTTTATCAGTAGAAACTTTTAATAAAGATCCTCTCAAATATTTAAAACAAAAATTTTATTGAATCACCATGAAGATAAATCATTAAAAAGCTGCTCGTGGATTGGGTTTCAGTCATACAGTTTTTCAATACCCATCCTTCCACCAATGCACATTGTCCAGCACCAATGTTCCAACACTCCTATAACCCCAACCCCAACCTGCCTCTATGGCAGACATGTTTACTCTTCTCCTTCTCCTTCTCCTTTCTCCTTCTCCTTCTCCTTCTCCTTCTTCTCCTCCTCCTTCTCCTCCTTCTCCTTCTCCTCCTTCTCCTCTCTCTCCTCCTCCTCCTCCTTCTCCTTCTCCTCCTCTCTTCTTCTTCTCCTTCTCCTTCTCCTTCTCCTCCTCCTTCTCCTTCTCCTCCTCCTTCTCCTCCTTCTCATTCTTCTACTTCTCCTCCTTCTTCTCCTTCTCCTCCTCCTTCTTCTTCTCCTCCTTCTCTTCCTTCTCCCCTTCCCTCTCATCCTCCTCCTCCTTCTTCCTGCTTCCTTCTCTTCCTCCTCATCTGTTTTCTTCATCATTGTCTTCTTCATCTTCTTCCTCTTCTTCTTCCTCTTCTTTCGTCTTTTTTTCTCTTCATCTTCTTCCTCTTCTTTGTCTTCTTCATCATCTTCCTCTTCTTTCTCTTCCTCTTATTCCTTTTCTTCCTCTTCTCTCTCTTTTCTTTTGCACATTGTGGTTTGCAATACAGATACTAAATGGTTATCATTTATATCGCTTTACCTACTTTCAACATTTAGTTTCAGTCCAGCTTGACAATTTCCAACTATTATTGTCATACTGGTACCTTCTCCATCTTTCCTACCCTCCACCCCACACACATTTGTGGTAGATTCTAATCATTGACAAATATTGGTCTCATACTATTTTTTTAAATATACTGCAAATGCATGCATTAATTCAATATCTGCCCTTCTCCTTTGGACTCATTTCACTCAGCATGACATTCTTCATGTTCATCCATTTATTTTTTTAAGTATTTTATTATACCACCGTGAGATATACAAATAAAAAGATATGCAATTAAAAAGTTAATATTTGGGTTTTGGTCATACAGTGTTCCAGCACCCGTCCCTCCACCAGTGCCCATCTCTCCCACCACCAACGTCCCGGTTCACTCCCCCTTCGCTAGCCCACCTCCATGGCAGGTTCTTTATTTCTTTTCCTTTCTCTCTCTTTCTCTTTTCCTTCCCTTCCAGACTATGGATTACAGAACATACATTAAAAGGTTGTCACATGTATCCTTTGCCTCTATTTAATGCTCAGTTCTAGGTTGGCATTAGTACCCTCGACAATTATTAGCACACTGTTCCATTTTCTGTCTTACCTAACCTCTGACTCCCACACGTTTGTGATAATTTCCACCTTTGACAAGACCTCCTGATATATGTTTCACTTGACCTTGGATATTGGTATCATAATATGTACATATATATTTATGCCATGCAAATAAATGCAGTCATTCTGTATCTGTCTCTCTCCTTCTGGCTAATTTCGCTCAACATAATCTTCTCCATGTCCATCCATTTATAGGCAAACTTTATAACTTCATTTTTCCTAACAGCTGCATAGTATTCCATTGTGTAGATGTACCAAAGCTTCTTTATCCAGTCATCGATTTTCGGGCACTCTGGTTGCTTCCAGATTCTGGCTATTGTGAATAATGCTGCTATGAACATAAAAGTAGGGATGGTGTTTCCGCTGCGTATTTTTGGTTTCCCAGAGTAGATTCCCAGGAGTGGTATGGCTGGGTCAAATGGGAGTCAATTTCTAGTCTTTGGAGGAATGTCCATATTGTTTTCCAGAAAGGCTGTACCAGCCGGCATTCCCACCGACAATGGATGAGTGTCCCCTTTTCCCCACATCCATGCCAGCACTTGTTGTTCTTGCTCTTTTGAATATGTGCCAGTCTCTGTGGTGTAAAGTGGTATCTCATTGTTGTTTTGATTTGCATCTCTCTGATGACCAGTGATGATGAGCATTTTTTCATATGTTTTTTGGCCATTCTAATTTCTTCCTTGCTGAAGTTTCTGTTCATTTCTTCTCCCCATTTTTTGATGGGGTTGTTTGTTTTCTTCTTGTAAAGTTCTACCAGTGCCTGATATATCCTGGATATTAACCCCTTATCAGATGGGTATTGGGTGAATATTCTTTCCCATTCTGTGGACTGCTTTTTGTATCTTAGTCACTGTTTCGTTTGAGGTGCAGAAGCTTTTTAGTTTCATGTAGTCCCATATGTTTATCTTTTCTTCTAGTTGCTTTATTAGTGATGTTTCACCTTTGAAGATGCCTTTAGCTTCAATGTCGTGGAGGGTTTTTCCTATATTTTCTTCAATGTACTTTATGGATTCAAGTCTGATATTGAGATCTTTAATCCATTTTGATCTGATTTTTGTGCATGGTGTTAGACACAGGTCCAAATTCATTTTTTTACATGTTGCTGCCCAGTTTTCCCAACACCACTTGTTGAAGAGGCTTTCCTTACTCCATTTTAGACTCATTGCACCTTTATCAAAGATTAAATGATCATGTGTTTGAGGTTGGGTGTCAGGATACTCAATTGTGTTCATCCATTTAGAGGAAATATAAGTAAACAAATGCCTTCTATGTTCATCCATACAAGGCACTGATAGACCTTTATAAGAAAAGAACTTTACAATCAAATATTGAGAAGAAGAAATGAACAGTAACAACTTCAGAAAAGAAATTCAAATAGCCAAAAGGCACATGAAAAAATGCTCTTCCTCAGGCAGGGAGGAATCATCAGGCAGGGATATTCAAACTAAAACAATAATGAGATATCACCTTCCTACCACAGAGACTGGTATATGTCCAAGAGAAAAGGAACAACCAGTTCTGACAAGGATGCAGGGAGAAAGGTACTCCTCATTCATTGTTGGTGGAAATGCCATTTGTTCAGCCTTTTTGGAAAACAATATAGACATTCCTCAAAAATCTAGAAACTGTGGGGCTGGAGTGATAGCATAGCAGGTAAGGCATTTGCCTTTCACATGGCTGACCCAGATTGGATCCTCTTCATCACCTATGATCCCCTGAGCACTGTTAGAAGTAATTCCTAAGCCAAAAGTAACCACTGAGCAATGCTGGGTGTGATTCAAAAAAAGGCAAAAAAAAAAAAAGCCTAAAAATTGAGCTTCCCTTAGACCCAGTTCTGGGAATATGCCCCCCAGGGTCCAAATACACATGCAGAAACACCATCTATAATTCTATGTTTATTGCAGCACTTCACAACAGCCAGAATCCAAAAACAACCTAAGTGTCTGAGGACAACTGGATAAAGAAACTACAGTATATCTTGATCTCTTGATCACTTGATCACTTGAATCCCATTATTCATCGATTTGCTCGAGCATGCGCCAGTAACATTTCCATTGGACCCTATCATGTGCCAATGTAGCCCAATGACATCTGGTTGATTCAGGAATATGAAGAGCCTCAAACCGTTCCTTCAGGGTCTTGACAAGGAAGTCTGACCATCTTGTAGGTGGGCGGCCACGTGATCTTTTGACATCCCATGGGATCCAGTCAGTAACTGCTCTTGTCTCCAAATCGCATTACATGTCCAGCCCATCTGATTTTCGATGCCTTGGCAAACAAGACAGCGTCCCTGATTCTGAAATAGCGACAGGCGTCAGAACTCTGGATTTCTTCTCTCACTTGAGTGAGGCGTGATATTCCAAGCATAGCTCTTTCGATTCTTCTCTGGGATACCTGAATAGCATTCTCATCCTGCTTTCGTAGGGCCCAGGTCTCTGAGGCATATGTTAATGCAGGGAGAATGGTGGAGTCAAAGAGATGTGCCCGGAGCCGGAGGTTCTTTTGTCCTTTTTAGCTATTTTTTCGATGCCTTTGAAGGCATTCCATGCCGCTCTCTACCTCCTGCGCAGCTCAGGTTTTAGGTCATTCATCATGTTTACTTCTTGACCTAGGTACACATAACTGCTGCATTCAGAAATGTCTGTTCCATTGAGAGTTAATGGGGCCTCCCGGAACTAGTTCATTTTCATAAACATAGTTTCCTTCAGATTCAGCTGTAGACCTATCTTTCCACATTCTCTGTTGAAGTCCGCCAGCATTTGTGCTGCTTGGCTAATATTTGGTGTTATTAGAACGATGTCATCAGCAAAGTGGAGGTCGTGTAGTTGCCGACCATCTATCTTCACTCCCATTCCTTCCCATTCTAATTGTCGCATGATGTTCTCAAGGGTGGCACTGAAGAGTTTTGGTGAAATGGTATCACCCTGCTGAACCTCTCTTTTGACATCAGTGATCACTTCCTTGTAGAATGGTGAAATCCTGGTGGTAAATCCGTAATACAGCTCACGAAGGATCTTGATGTATTGGGTTTGAACACCGTGTTTGGCTAGGGCTTCGATGACCACTTCAGTCTCCACAGAATCAAAGGCTTTCTTTAAATCAGTGAATGTGAGACAGAGCGGCAGGTTTGTACTCCCTACAAACTTTAATGCGCTTGGTTACCGTATGGATATGGTCAATTGTGCTGAATCCTTTTCGGAAGCCAGCATGCTCGCATGGTTGTCCTTCATCTAATGTTCTGCCAATCCTGTTCAGGATGACTCGAAAGTGAACAGCTTGTAGATGACGGACAACTGGCAGATGGGGCAATAGTTGCCCATGTCGTGAATGTCTCCCCTTCTTGAACAATAGAACTGTCCTGCTGGTTTTCCATTGGGAGTGCACCTTGCATTCAGATAGGTAGCGTGTGAAGAGCCAAGCCAGTGTATTGTTGTGTACTGACAACAGATTCTTCAGGTGTTCGGGTCTGACTTTGTCTGGGCCTGGTGCTCTTCCCTTCTTTACCGACCAAATGGCATGTCAGATTTCAGAAGGGAGAACTTTGGGAATGACATATCCATCCTGCGGAATTTGGTATGTGGGCAGGTGGACGTGGCTATCAAAGAGATCTGAGTAGAAGTCATGATAATCTTCTCCATTATCTTTCTGGAAGATGTGATGATCCATCGGGACGTTGGAGGGCAGTCATCTTGGTCTTATAGTTGGTGAAGGGGAGGCGGGCAGTGTGAATGCTTTTCCCGGCTTCTGCTGCATCTTCCGGTATTTCTGCTCTTCTGTCTTTGAAGTCTTCCTTTTTCTCTTCTCTGCACTGCTTTGCAAGCTTGGACATTAGCATTTGATCGCCTAAGGCTTGTGCCTTGCCATGTTGGTGAATGAACTTCTGAGTTTCTGAATCAGGCGTCCTTTTGTGTCTTTCTCTCTTGGCATTCTTGCGCACAATCATGGAGGTGCTGAAACAGTCTGTTGTATTCTTCTTCAATGTCATCAATGATGGTATCTTCCCATGTTGCTGCAGTGGTGCCAAAGAGTTCCTAGTTGGTGGTCGTTTTGGGAGTTCCCTTCTTAAACTTTGCAGCCTTTTCTCCCCATTGCGTGAAGTAGAATTTTTGCATGAAGGAGACTGTGGTCCGATCCTGTTTGGAATTTGGCGACGACAGTAACATCGGTCAGACAAAGCCGTCGATTGAAGATGATGTGGTCAATTTCATTGTGGAACTGTCCACCAGGGAGATTCCCATGTCCAACGTTTTGCTTCAGCCTTCTGGAACTGTGAGTTCCCCATGAATGGTCTTGGTGGACATGATGAACTCAGATAGTCTCTCACCCTGTTCGTTCCATTCTAGGCCATGGGTCCTGATGTGGAGTTCTTCAGCCAATCTTCCTGGTCCTATCTTGACATATCCAATGGAAATGATACTGGCGCCCCACTCGAAAGCAAATAGATGAATAACGGGATTCAAGTGATCAAGTGATCAAGTGATCTTGGAATTAAAATCACCGACTATTATCTTGTAGAAAGTGTGATCTTTTTTTATAGAACTCCTCCAGTTCCATGTAGAATTTCTCAATTTCATCTTCCTTGTATATGGATGTTGGTGAGTAGACAATGAAGATAGAAATTGCTGTGGGCCACATCTCTTCAAGTGTAATCGTCCTATCCAGTTTGTTAGGCATTCAAATGAGTCAATATTGATGGCCATGTTCCTGTTGACAAGGACACCAATGCCACCGACAGTACATCTACACAATGGAATACTGTGTAGCTCTTGGGGAAAAAAATAAAGTCATGAAATTCACATCTACAATACTTTTAAAAATTTAATTGAGGCTGTCTCTAATATTGTATTGTTTAGTTTTATATTTATGCTGGGGCAGTGCTGGTGACCCTATGGTACTGGGGGGTAGAACCTGGGGTTCTCACATACAAAACAAGTGCTCTAGCCCTTGAGCCATCTCCAAACATTGCCTATAATTTTCCCACTAAATGTAAAGCAAATATATGTCCACATCATCAATTAAACCAATTTAAATATATTAAATTGGATACTTCCAAATAAATGCACAGAAAATATCTAAGAACATGTAAAAGGTCAGAAGATGGGCATGACCAAGAACAGGGAAAGTCTTTCTGTGAAAATATCCATGGCCACACAGGAAGGAGAAAGGGTGTGCCTGATCTTAGCCACAAGGGGGCATTACATGATTGCTATATGATGTTGTTTGTGCTCGAAGTTTTTTTTTTTTTTTTTTTAATTATGGAAAGATCAGGTCTATCGAATGAATGGGAGATGGGGAAAGTAAATCATTGAATTCCCAAATAACAGACTGAAACCTTCCCACCCCCGGTTTAAATAATTTAGACACCATGATTTACAAATTTGTTAATAAAGTTTCAGGCATTCACTGAACTCTGAACCCACCACTGGTATCAGTATCCCTCCATCCACAACCCAAGACTCCCTTCTGTTGCCTGTCCCACTCCCCAGCAACACATTTTATTAAAAAGTAATTGTTGTAGTTTGGATTATGTGCTTAAAATAGATTTGTGGTTTGGGTGTACATTATCTCCTCCACCCAAGGACCCCTGGTCCATGTCTTTACGTTATCTCCTGCCCACCTCCTCTTTCTGCCCTCATGCCCCAACATGTCCATTCTCATTTCTGTAGTCCAGGCGCTAACAATTACCATCACTTGACACCTTCTTTTCTCTTCTTCCATTGCTCTATATACTATAGATGAGAGAAAGCATCTGGC
>JAJIBD010011312.1:0-49449 GCA_021461705.1 Cryptotis parvus
TTGCAGTTAATCTCCGTCTTTGGAGACTTTTGAGGCTCTGGAGAAGATTTAGTTTTCCACCGAAACCTTGGCCCCCTGCGGTGACCCCAGCTTTCCTCTTGCTTTATGCTGGACTTGTGTGTCTTTCTGTTCTCTCCTCTCCTCTCTCACTCCCTTCCTATATAGGAATTCTGTTTTTTGTTTGTTTCTGGACCACACCCAGCAGTGTTTGGAGCTTACACCTGGCTCTGTGTTTAGGAATCATTCCTGTGGGCTTGTGGAACCATGTGGAGTGCTGGGGATCCAACCTGGGTCAACCGCATACAAGGTGAATGTCTTACTGCTGTACTGTCACTCCAGCTGCACCGTGTGGAGATTCTTACCTGTCTGAAAGTCATCCTGGTAACTGGAACCTCTCAGAGTTCTGCAGCCTTTGTTGCTTCTAGAGCAATTAGGTTTCTGTTATCTCGTTCTGTCTTCCACATCTCTTAACCTTTTGCTTTTTTTCACTGTCTTTACATCTTGTCTTAATTCATTCTGGGTTAAATCTGTTGTTCTGGACTTCTTATTTTCATTGGCATATCGAAAGTCATACAGACTGGAATTTACATCTTCCATTTCCCCACTTTATATTTCACTTACAGAAGTTCTATTTGGGGGCTTCTCTCTCTCTCTCTCTCTCTCTCTCTCTCTCCTTTCTCTCCTCTCTCTCCTCTTTTTTTCCCTCTCCTTTCTTTCTCTCCGCCCTAATACCTTTTTTTAATTTTTTTATTTTTTTCTGCCTAATACCTTTTGATGGTCTTTTGATCCTTTTTCAGACTTTTAATGTTTTTTATTTTATTATTATTATTATTATTATTATTATTATTATTATTATTTTGCTTTTTGGGTCACACCCGGCGATGCTCAGGGGTTACTCCTGACTCTGCACTCAGGAATTACTCCTGGCGGTGCCTCGGGGACCACATGGGATGCCAGGGATCGAACCTGGGCCGGCGCAGGCCAGCAGCGTGCAAGGCAAACGCCTACCCACTGGGCTATCGCCTCCAGCCCCCTATTTTAATTATTTATTATTTCTTGAGCCACACCTAGCAGTGCTCAGGGCTTACTCCTATCTCTGTGGTCAGAGATCACTCCTGGCAGAGCTCAGGAACCATATGGGGTGCCAGGAATTGAACCCTAGTTGACTGCTTGCAAAACAAGTTCCCTGCCCACTGTATTATCTCTCCAGCCCCTGTTTTTTTATTTCTTTAAATGTACTAAATATATGTTTTATATGCCAGATCTGGTCATTCTAGTCTCTGATATAGATAGATAGATAGATAGATAGATAGATAGATAGATAGATAGATAGATAGATAGATAGATAGATAGATAGATAGATAGATAGAAAGAGAGATAGATATCTATATACTCTCATATATATCTCTATATATCTCTATCTATCTATCTACATCTATATAAATGATGATATATATATATGATGAGATATATATTATATATATATGAGATTCAGCTGAGAGCTGTTTCTGTCTGTCCACAGTATGTCTTATGGCATCCTCTGTTTCTGGCTGTGTGTGTGTATGTGTGTGTGTGCTATGTATGTATACAGGTTCATGAGTGCGCATTTGCAGGCATTCTTGTGCAAGCTCAAAGTCCTTGAAAATTTTCCATAGGAACCAAGGACTGAATGAAAACACATGCCTTGGTGCAGAATCTGCTGTGTTTGCTTCTGTCAGGTAGTGGGGGAGTGCTACACCCCCAGGGTTGCTTGAAGTTTTGGATTTGCAGGAATTTTGGACGCACAGCTTGAGGCATCCTTCCGAGTGCTCACCGCCCCAGGGCCTGAAGAGAGCCCCCTGTCCATTACTTTAGTGTCGCTTTCTTTCCTTCACTTTCCTAATTCCCTCTCACTTTCACCCTCAGGGAGCCGCAGACCAGGCCAAGCTTTCCCAAACCCACTCTCCTGCCCCTGAGGCCTCCAGCTCTTGCCCTCTCTGCCCTGGACTTCAGGATTGGCAGCTGTCCCTGGGCGAACACCCACTCCAGCTGAAATTTTTCTGGCATGCCGTTTTCTTCTTGTTTCTAGTAAGTTCCTTCCTTTTCTGACAAAATTGCCATGCCTTTAAAAAAGCAAGACGCATTTTGTATTTCATCCAGCATTTTAAGTGTTCTGTACCGGGAGGGTTCCTCCAGACAGCTAATGCTGGAAATAGACTTTATATTTTTACCCATCTGGATTTTATTTTTATATGTGGTGTGAGGCAGAGGTCTAAGAGACCTGCCACCGCTTTTACTTTTCCTTCTTCTCCCTCAGAAACGGTAGTTTAGTCAACATTTAGAACAATAGTTCTTTCTCCCCAAATTCCTGTTGCTCTTTGCCAGTGGATGTCTAAAAGAGTCATAGAAACAGGTTTTAAAATGAAGTATCCCTAAAATATAAAAACTATAATTCAATTGGCTTCTTTAGTGGGTTTGGGTATTTTTGGTGGCCCTTTTGTGTTGCTCCATGAATAAATCAAAGAACTCTCAAGAGCAGGAATGATAGCTCAGTGGTCTGGAGTGCAAGGTTTGCATACAGGAGACTCGGGTTCAACCTCCAGTTCTACATGATCCCCGAGCACCAAGCCAAAGGCAGCCCCCTGAGCACTGCTGAGTGTAGCCCCAAAACAAAAATTAAAATTGGGGCAGGAGAGACAGTCCAGCGGGAGGGCACTTGCCTTGCACACAACCGACCTGGGTTCAACCCCCCCCAGCATCTCCCATATGGTCCCCTGAGCACTGCCAGGAGTAATTCCTGAGTGCAGAGCCAGGAGAAACCCCTGAGCATCACCAGGTAGGACCCAAAGAGACTAAACCAATAAATAAATATAGTTAAAAATCTATATGACAAAGATTTCCTAACAATCCAATCCTATCATTGAATTAGATGGTAGAAGGGAAGAGGTCTTGCTCTGACCTGAAGATAAGACATATATCATCAACAACATGTAGCATTAAAAGACATAACTGGTTGGGGCCAGAGTGATAAACCAGCGGGTAGGGTGTCCGCCTTGCACGTGGCGGTCTGCGCCGGCTAGGGTTCAATCCCCGGCATCCCATATGGTCCCCTGAGCACCGCCAGGAGTAATTCCTGAGTGCAGAGCCAGGAGTAACCCCTGAGCATCGCTGGGTGTGACCCAAAAAAAAAAAAAAATAAAGTCATAACTGGGACCAGAGAGATAGCTGAACAGGCTGGAACACAAGCTTTGCATGCAAGAAGCCCATGTTCAGTCCCTGGTACCACATATGGCCCTGCTGAGCACCACCAGGAGTGACCCCTGTGAGCATAGATCCAGGAGTAGCCCTTGAATAATGCCAGGTGTGGCGCCCAAAAAAACAACAAAACTAATGGCCAAAGATACACATCAATGGTACAGCACTTCTCCTGCAAGTATGAAACCATGAGTTCGATACCTGGCTCCAACCTGTACATGCAAAGTGCAGGGAGAATCCCTAAGGGCTAGAGAAATAGTACACCAGGAAAAACACTTGCCTTGCATGCAGCTGACACAGGTTCAATTACTGGCATCCCTTATGGTCCCCCAAGTACCATCAAAAGTGATTCTTGAGCGCAGAGCCAGAAGTAACCCTTGCGCATTGCTAGGTGTGACGCCAAAACAAAAACAAAACCAAAGAAAGTGGATGTAGCAATAGCACATTGGATAAGGCACTTGCTTTGCATGTAGCTGACCTGGATTTATTCCCTGGCACCCCATATGGTCCTCCAGGGTTCACCAGGAGTAACCCCTAAGCTGGGTTTAGCCCATAAAGGAAAAAAAAAACTTGTTTTTATTTTACTGAAGTAGAGTTGATTATCAAGACCAATCAACTTTCTACCAGGCAAATTCAAACCAGTGGATGGAAAACAACATGTTGCAGAGCAGTTCCCCATGTGTTTGTCATAGACAGTTTAATGTCACTGAGCACATGCACACTGGCCCATTCACATGTAGACAGACAAACATTAGGAAAGAAACATCTGTTGCAGTTTTCACAACATAAATTTATATTTTCAATCATGCTAAATTATCACTTGGGAAACAGAATTCCAAGGAAACAATAATTTCTGAAGCCTTATAAACACTGTTTTTTATTTGATTGGCTTTCAATCAAGCTAAAAATATCAAAGAAGACCTGAAGAACAAAGCTTCTTATTCAAAATATCAGTTCCACTTAGAAGGAAAGATATAAGGGAGGAAGTTAAACATATTTTTAAAAGGATTTTAAAAAAAAAAATCTTAATCACTGAATGCACAGATTAGGGCAAGCATGTCCTGATTCTTCTTCTAAGTTCTAAGGTAAACTTGCACAACAATAAGTTGCTTAAATTGTAATGAGTTTTGACAAGAATATTCTTTTTTTTTTTTTTTTTTTTTTTTTGCTTTTGGGTCACATCCGGCGATGCTCAGGGGTTACTCCTGGCTCTGCACTCAGGAATCACTCTGGCAGTGCTCGGGGACCATATGGGATGCTGGGGATCAAACCTGGGCCGGCACAGGCTGGCCGTGCAAGGCAAACGCCCTACCGCTGGACTATCGCTCCGACTCCGACAAGAATATTCTGGGGCCGGAGAGACAGTGTAACAGGAAAGGCACTTGCCCTGCATGTGACCAGCCCAGGTTCTATCCCTGACACCACATAGGGTTGTCCAAGCCTGGCCAGGAGTGATACCTAAGCACAGAGTCAGGAGTATGCCCGGAGCACTGCCAGGTGGGGCCAAAAAACAACCAAAAAGGAAGGTGCATTAAACTAATCATCATAATCAAGGCATCACCATTTCCATTATGCAAGAAGTTTCTCGTGTTCTTTGCGGCAGAATCCTGAACACTCGCACAGAGGGACCCCGCCCTCCACGTTTCTTGTGCAGCTCAACTTCGTCTCCACCCTCCACTGAAAACCTTTCTGTAAAGCGACATCATAAAAACATTCGGCTTGGCAGCCACCTCTGGCTTGGGTCACTCCTACTTCCCCATTACAGCCGTCTAAGTATATACAAACCAATCTTAACACCAGTGGATTCAGAATTAGGGATGGGCCAGCGTGGATCTGTGGACACAGCCTGAGCGGCGTGTCCACCAGCAGTGAACACTCCATGGGTCTCGCTTCTTTCCTTTCGAGGGTTTGTGTTCAGTATTGGGGCTGGTGCTGGCCTTGCATGCTGCCAGCCCTGGCCGGATCCTCAGTTCTGCATGTATTAGTTTTTTTCTTTGGGGGAGAAAAACTTTTCAGACAATCTTCAGGAGTCTGGGGGTCATTCCTGGCAGCTCTTGGCCAACTGGGCTTGAGGTTCAATGGGCCTGAGGCTCATTGCTGGGTGGCGATGCTGCCGGGCCAGCAGTGCCTGGGAGCCTCCAGAGCAGCTCTTAGTGGTGCTGGGAGGCCTTGCAGGGTGCCGGGTCAGACTCGCCCTTGGGTGTGACTGGCCAGAGTAGCTTGGTTCTTGTTGATTTTTTTTTTCTTTTTTTGGGTCACACCCAGCAATGCTCAGGGGTTTCTCCTGGCTCTGCACTCAGAAATTACTCCTGGCGGTGCTCGGGGACCATATGGGATGCCGGGAGCGAACCCGGGCCGGCATGGGCCGGCCGCGTGCAAGGCAAACACCCTACCCTCTGGACTATCGCCCGGCCCCTTGGTTTTTTTTTCTGTTGATTTTTCTCTATGAGTTGCCTGTTTCTTTCATTTGTTTCTACTCTTTATTATGTCTACTCATATTCTTATCTGTCTACTCATAGTATTTTCTTTATTCTCATTTCTGAATTTAATTTGCTCTGTTCCTAGCATTTTAAGGCAAACAGTCAAATAATTGCTTTGTAAGCTCTCTTCTAATATTAGCATAGAAAGCTCTAAAATGGAGGTGGGGTGGAGGAACACCCCTGACATTGCTCAGGACTTGTTCCTGGCTCTGCGCTCAGGAGACGATACGCGTGCCAGGGGTAAAGTCTGGGGGAGCTGTGTGCAAGGAGAGCACCGCAGCCCTGTCCTGTCTCTCCAAGTCCCCATAGCTTTAAATCTCCCTTCAATATGTTGAGTTAGCGCTTTCTGTCACGCTTTGATGCGTCATGATTTCATTTCCATTCATTTCAAAATTTCCTTTTTTAAAAAGCCATACACAGCAGTGCTCAGGACTTATTCAGGGCGCAGCCCCTGAGCCCGGCCAGGCATGACCCCCCACACCAGGTTCAGTTCTTTGTTTTCCAAGTGCTTACGGGTTTGGTATTTGTTTGTTTGTTTCTTCAGAACCATTTCCCTCCACACGTTTAGTGCTATTCTAGTTTTTAAATTTTATTTTTTGTTCTCAATTTAATTCCATGGTGATCAGCGAATGTACACTGTATTCAGCATTCAGGCGTTCGAAATTGACTGACTCCCATTTTACTGCCCAGCATTTGACTTATCTTGGTAACTGTTCCCTGTAAAGATTGAACTTGTTGGATCGTGTTCTGCAAACATCAGTTAGGTCAAATTGGCTGATCATGTTGCTCAAATTTCCTTCATCGAGTGTTTCAGTGTGCCTATTCGATCAACTGACATGTCAATCTGAGGACTGTATCTGCCTCCATTCTCTCTCTCTCTCTCTCTCTCTCTCCTCACTCTCTCCTCCTCTCTCTCCTCTCTCTTCTTTCCTCTCTCCTCTCTCTCCCCTCTCCCCCTCCCCTTTCTCTCTCTCAAACTGTGCATGAAAGCCATGATTCCCTCTGCCACTGAGTGGCCCCCTGACCACATCCATTTATTTTTTTCTTGAACATACACTCCCCAGGTTGAATGTTGGGTTCCTGAGCTGCAGCTTAGGGTCCAGCATTTTCCCGTCACAAGACCCTAAGGGCAGGACCCAGAAATGGGCCCTGCCCATATGGTTATACCCAAAACATCTGTGCATATCCCAGCTAACATGAGGCAGAATATGCCTGGTCTTCTAATGTCTGATCACAGGAATATGTAAATCAGTGATCGTTATCTTGCAAATGTTACCTTGCAAATGCTAAATCTGTGATTGTCATTTGTTGTGAAGATTGTTATCTGTTACTATGGCCCAGGAGCTTGCAAATGCCCTGTGATGTGTGCTTGTACCCTCCACCCAAATATTGTATAAAAGGCTTAAACTGTGTCCAGTATCCAGAACTCCCCGCTGTTTTGGTGTCCTTTCTTTCTTTCCTTTCTCAGCAGCAGCGGAAAGGCAGAGTTTCTCCCAAGTCCACTCTCCTTTTTCCGCAGGGGATGAAGTCCGGCAAGATCTAGGTCTTCCTCATTTGTGCAGGGGTGGGGGGGGCAGAGCCCCCGACACTTGAAGCCTTTGGTTAGTTTCCAGAGTCATGCAAAATTAATTATGTCCCTTTCAATCATGTGCCATAAGTGACATATCAAACACTTCTAAACTTGTTATTTCATGGAAGAGTCCATTTCTGGAAGACCCCACACAGCCATTTTCTCAGTCTGCTTTTAAATCTATTCAGTGATTTTTGTTTTCATTTTAGTATATTTTTCAGCTCAAAGATTTTCTTTCAGCTTTTTTTTATGCATTTCTTTTTTCTTTGATTTTGGGACTATACCTGGTGATGCTCAGGGGTTATTCCTGGCTCTGCACTCAGGAATCACTCCTAGCGGTGCTCAGAGGACCATCTGGGATGCTGAGATTAGAACCCAGTTTGGCCACGTGAGAGACAAGCATCTTACCCACTGTATTATCTCTCTGGCCCCTCATTTCACCTCTTAAAAAATACATAACAGGGTCTGGGGCGATAGTACAGTGGATAGGAAATCTGTCTCCCACACAGCCGACCTGTGTTCAATCCCGGCATCCCATGTAGTCTCCTGAGCTTGCCAGGAATAATTTCTGAGTGCAGAGTCAGAAATAACCCTGAGCACTGCTGGATGTAACCTAAAAGCCAAAAATAAATTAATTAAATAAAATACATATGACAGGACCGGAGAAATGACTGAAAGGGCTGGAGGACACATTTCATCGTGAGATTTGGGATATCCCTGGCACACTACTAGGTTTCGCTCTGGAGGTTTGTGCCAGAACAGTGCCTGAGCACTGTCGGGTGTGGCCAAAAAGGAAAATAAAAGAAAACAAAAGATACATAACAATTTCATTGTGATATAATTTACCTAACATATAATTTCCTCTGTTAAAGCATATAATTCCATTCATATTCTCAGAGCTGTGGTTTTTATCTCAGAACCATGGCTCTTTTTAAACATTTTTACATCACAACTGAAATTTCCCATCTCTTCACAGTATTTTTTATCTTTTCCTGTGTCTCCTTTGACTTACTTATCCATTATATTGTCTGCCGACTCAAACACTGGGTTATCTCAGGGTTTGTGTCTATAATCTTTTTCCCTTAATCACATTTTCCTGTTTCTTTGTATGTCTAACAATGTTTCATTGTATACTAGACAATTTAGCTAAAACATGGTGGAGATTCTGAGTTCTGTTCCAGTCCTTGGGAGAGGATTGAGTTTTTGTTCTATCAGGCAGTTAAATTACTAGTGGATCACCTTGAGCTGTTGGAAGCTAGCTTTAATGGTTTTCAGAATGCATTTAATTTGGTCCTTACTCCTAATGAGAATTCCTTAGACTTTTCCTTGGGGAATTCCATGGACCTTCTGGGCTTCCACAGGAGAGCCTGAAGTGTTGGCCACACTCTTAACGGGAACACTCCACATCACTGTTTTCCTTCAAGTGGCAACCACAGAAATTCCCCAACCAGCTCCTTCAGGTTTCTCGCCGTTATTTCCCTGAAGAGAAGTAGTTTTGGTGGCTGGAGTGATAGTACAGGGTGATTACCCCTGTACCTGGCCAACCTGGGTTCGATCCCTGGCATCCATGTAATCCCTGAGCATCGGGAGGTGTGACCAGACCCGGGGGAGGGGAGAGGTATTTTGGCATCATCTCTAAGGCCATGTGGCTTGGGGTTAATCAAGGATTTGAAGAAAAATTGTGAATAGATTTGGTTCTCCCCTTTAGGTTGCTCTCTTCTCAGCTTACCTCAATTTCCTGCAGTTCAGGGAGCCACGACTTCATCATCTGTCTCTTGGGCCTTCAGCTTTGTTCTCTAGCCCCATGTTCTGCTGGAACCGGGAAGTGCTCTCTGAGGAGAAACCCGCACAAACGTGGCTCCTGCCCAGAGTGATTCTCATCTTTCAAGAACTGAATCCCTTCAAGTATCTGCCTGCTTTCTGTCATTCCCGGTAGCTTCAAGCCACTTAGAAATATTTTGGATTTTATCATTTTTATCTGCAACAAATGAAGCTGTTACAAGCTACTTTACCCGTAACAAAGGCAAAAGTTTGCTCCAGAACAGTTAGCCTCTACATACTGGTTATAAAATGTATTCTCGACCTGTTTTATTATAAAATAAACACCCGTGTGATAAGTTGTCAAACGATACAGCATGCAAATAAAATTTTCACTTGATCACTTGATCACTTGAATCCCGTTACTCATCGATTTGCTCGAGCGGGCGCCAGTAACATTTCCATTGGACCCTATCACGTGCCAATGTAGCCCAATGGCATCTGGTTGATTCAGGAATATGAAGAGCCTCAAACCGTTCCTTCAGGGTCTTAAAATTTTACATTTTAATTTTAAAAAACAAAATTATTTGAATTATCCCATCCCACTGCTTTCTTCATAACAGCTGAACACTCAAATGCACACATATGGACCAGATAGGTTAGGGAGCAAGGCACCGACCTAGCGTGCGTCTCCAGACACACATGGTCCCCATGCATCTCTGAGAGCAATATCTGAGCACAGAGATCCAAGAGTAGTCCCTGAACCATGCTGGGTGTGGCCCCAAAACTTAAATCTATACATAAAAACATATATTGGGGAGGGGAATTGGGGCCATTGGTTGTGGGAAATGTGCACTGGTGGAGGGTTGGGTGCTGGAACACTGTATGACTGAAACCGAATCATGAACAGTTTCATAACTGTTTATCTCACTGTGAGAGAACAACGAAAAGAAACATTATTTGTATATGAATGGTATGTTTCTATATATGTTACTTAACAATCTGCTTTTTTCCCTGTTTCATATGTATCTTAAATTTATTCTTTCACATGGTGTTTCAATAAAAAAGAAAAAAATTAAAAATAATAATAAAGATAATGTATTCTTTCATCAAATATTCGAGTCCTTCTGGTGCTAGAAAGATGAGAGCATGCAGGGGATAAGGTGCTTGCCTGGCACAAGCTGACCCTGGCCCAACCATGCTACCGGTGTGGCCTCCCGAGCACCTTCTGGAAGGTTCCTGAGCATAAGTAAGTCTTTAGTATGTCCAGCACCGGGATGGGTGTGACCCACTTTCCAAACAAACTTACTATGTGGCAGACACTGTTTTAAGTCCTGGGGAGGAATCAGCAAAGTAAACATACAAATATAATTAGCCTTAGTGAAGTTTTCATTTTAGTGAGGGTGCATGGAGGTGGACTGGAAATAAAATAAATCATTTGGTGCTATGGGGGGAATCTGGAACGAAAATGACAGCAGTGAGTGCTAGCCATCTAGAAGGGGAAAGCTTTCAATTTTTCAGAGTGAGCTGCTGACCGTCCACAGCTCCACACCCCATAGTGGTGGAAGCTGGTGGGAACTTGGTGAGAGCCGGTCACAGCCGACTTGCTTTTGGGTTTTATACAGAACAGAGCAGCTCCTTCCTGCGATCTATTGAAAGCTGACCCTCAACACATGGGTTTGAAAATGAAGAGGAAAAAGAGTGAACAAAAAGGCCTCATAGGGGCCAGAGCGATAGCCCAGCGGGTAGGGTGTTTGCCTTGCACGTGGCCAGCCTGTGCCAGCCTAGGTTCGATCCCTGGCATCCCATATGGTCCCCCAAGCACCGCCAGGAGTAATTCCTGAGTGCAGAGCCAGGAGAAACCCCTGAGCATTGCGGGTATGACCCAAAAAAGAAAAAAGAAAAAAAAAAAAAAAAAGAAATGTGCCTATAAATGGATGGACATGGAGAGGATCATGCTAAGTAAAATTAGCCAGAGGGGAAAGGACAGATATAGAATGACAGCTTTTATTTGTGGGATATAAAAAAAAATCGTATCCCAATATCCAAGGCCAGGCAAAACATGGAATAGGAGGTCTTGTCAGTGGGTAGAATCTACTGCAAGTGTGTGGGAGTCAGAGGTTAGGTAAGACAGAGAAGGGAACAGTGTGCTAATAATTGTTGGAAATGATAATACCAGCCTAGAACTGAGCATTGAATGTAGGCAAAGGGATATACATGTTAACCTCTAAATGCATGTATTTTAAGTCACAATGTGTAAGAGAAGGGAGAGAGTGAGAGAGAGAGAGAGAGAGAGAGAGAAAGAGAGAGAAGAGGCAAAGTGCCTGCCAGAGGCAAGTTGGGGGGGGGGAGGAGGGAATCAGGGGGGCAATGCACTGGTGGAGGGATGGGTGCTGGAACACTGTATGACTGAAACCCAAACATGAACATCTTTGTATATCTCACAGTGGTAATAAAAAGGCCTCATCACGGGGCCAGCACAATAGTGCAGCGGTTCAGTCTTTGCCTTGCTTGCAACCAACCTGGGTTCGATCCCTAGCATCCCATATGGTCCCCTGAGCACCTCCAGGAGTAATTCCTGAGTGCAGAGCCAGGAGTAACCCCTGAGCATTGCCAGGTGTGACCCAAAAAATGCAAAAAAAAAAAAAAAAAAAAGGACTTTGCAGGTAGAATCAGAACGAAGACTGGGGATAACATGTTGGCTTCTTCAGGGACTAATTGTGTCTGACAGCTGATGAGAGTGAGTGAGGAGAGGGAGGGACTGAAGGGGTCAAGGAACCCCAAGTCTTGTAAGCAAGTGCTTACAAGACTTGGGGTTCCTTGACCAGACATGCAGCTGTCTCCCTGCATGCAGTCCATGGAAAGGTCCGTTGCCTGTCCTGAGCACTAGCACCCATTCTCCCATTGAACAAGCCCAACCACTCTGTGGCTGCCCTCTGCTCTGCCGATAGACTCATTATCCTGGGTCCTTTTTAATCCAGGGATAAAATCACAGGATACCAAAGGCTCTGATCTAACAGCACCACTGGCTGCCATTTGTAGACACGTGTGTTGAGCCCAACTTCCTCCTTTCCTGATAAGGGTTTCTCTACTGGAAAGCAAGACGTTCTTCCTAACAGCAGAGTTCAGTCCTCAGTCTGGCACCTCATCAGCTCTCCCAAATGTCAGACCTCAGAGAAGAGGGCTGGACATGCCATCCTTTCCCTCCCAGAGCCCCTGTTTAATGCCAACCAGTTACCTTCTCCTCACAGGCAAGCCCCGCCCAGGAAAGAAGGGCACAAGTCCAAGGATCCCACCATGATAGGCCAGTTCAACATTCTGTCAGAGCAGAGATGTCTGGCTGCTGGACAGGCCACAATGAGATGAACCTTCCTGAAGGTAGAGACACGCTGGGGCCAATGGGAAACCTTCACCAGGCAGGAAGCAGTTGCTCTGCGCCGCCTTCGGGGAGGACATACTGTTGTCTTCTCTTGGAGCGCTCTTTCTCTCCTCCTCGCGTCATTGTATAAATAATTAGAATTTCTGGGTCAAAAGATATATGCACATAGGCTTAAAACACCCGGAATTGCCCTACCAAAGGATAGTCTTTGGAGGTTTTCATTCCTCTGAGATGTCTGTAACCCCCACCTAGGCCCTTAGGCACTGTTACTAAATATTGGGGATCCATTTTCACTTGTGATATAAATGTTGTTTCCATTTCCATATCGCTGACTACTGATGAGACTGAACAAGTTTTCCTATTTATTAGCCATTTCTCTTTTTCTGTAAACTGACTGTTCATGACCTTTGCTTGATTTTCTATTGAATACTTTGTCATTTTCTTATCTTGCACACACTGCTTTAAGTTTATTTCTGGGTGTTTGAAGTTGTTCATTGATGACTACAGATGAATAGGAAAGCTATTGATTTTGGCATGTTGGTCTTATTTCTGGCATCCTTCCTGAACATTTTTCTTGATTTTAATAGTTTTACAGTTGATTATAATTTCTTTCCTACAGAGACCATCATATCACTTGCAAATAATGGTTTGTTGTGATTACTGATTTATCTGAGCTATGTCGACTGTTTTCACTTTACCCTTTCCTTTTCATTTTGCTTTGTTTAATTTGGGGTCCACATTGGGCTTTCTCCTGACTCTTCACTCAGGTATCACTTTTGGGGAGCTCAAGAAACAAATTTGGGGTGCTGATGATCAACCCCAGGTCAGCCACGTGTAAGGCTAGTGCCTACCCGCTATACTATCATATGCCCCATTTATTCCACATTTCTATTGGTCATGGGTGTTTGTTTGTTTGTTTTTGACAGGGGAGGGGCGGGCATATCTGGTGATGCTCAGGGGCTACTCCTGGGTCTGCACTCAGGAACAACTCCTGGCGGTGTTTGAGGAGGGGGACACATGGGATGCCAGGGATCAAACCTGGCTTGGCCACGTGCAAGGCAAGTGCTGTGCTCTCTGTATTGTCTCTCGGCCCCTGAGCGCACTTTCTGATTCCACTTCTCCTTCTTTGACTTCTTTGTCGCAGTTTCCTTTGTAGTCTGGAAGTTTTGCATTTTATGTCTAGTGGTTATCCTTGCATGTTTTGTAAATATGGTAACATTTTCTATCAATATCAACAATCAATTCAACTAATAACCTCCATCAAGAGGAGATCAATCATACAGTTGAATGCCAGTCCTCATCCCTCATGACCTCTGTTTTATTGAATTCATTTGAAATATTAGTGCCAGATTTTTAAAAATCTTTTATTCACATTTCATCTTCATTACTTAAGAATCCTGGGGCCGGAGCAATAGCCCAGTGGGTAGGGCATTTGCCTTGCATGCAGTCAACCCATTTCGGCCTGGGTTCGATCCCGGCATCCCATATGGTCCCCGAGCACTGCCAGGAGTAATTCCTGAGTGCAGAGCCAGGAGAAACCCCTGAGCATCGCCGGGTGTGACCCAAAAAAGAAAAAAAAAGAATCCTTTCCTATTTGCTTTATGCCCTATAGAATATTATTTTTTTCTTTTGTTACTGCCCATGATTTAAAAGGTAATAATCCTGTTTTTGATTTTTACTGTTGATCAGCTTGCTTTTTTTTTTTTTTTTGCAGAGACAGAACCTAGGGCTTCATACATGCAAGCCCTGTGTTCTAATAACTGATCTACATTCCCAGTACCAAATATATATTGTGTTCAGGACTTCCTCTTGGCTCTGTGCTCAGGTATCACTTCTGGAAGGTCTTGGGGAACCCTATGGGGTGCTGGGGATAGAACCTAGGTCAGTCATGTGCAAATGCCTACCCACTGTTCTATTACTCTGGCTCCTATTTTTAAATCTCCGTTTATCAGATTGGAAAAGCCAACAAAATCCACATCTCTCCAGTTTCTTATTCTATGTCAAGTGAAGATTGCAGCACACTCTCCCTGCATCCCCACTCTCTCCTCCTGCCCAGTCTTTATAATGCACCGTGGTTTATCTCCCAACTTGCATTGCAAGGATTCATATATTTTTATAGGAATAGATTTATTGGGGGACGGCGTGATAGTACAGCAGGTAGGATGTTTGCCTTGCGGCGTGACTGACTCAGGTTCAATCCCCACCATCCCATATGGTCCCTTGAGCACCACCAGGAATAATTCCTGAGTGCAGAGCACTACTGGTTATGACCCAAAAAATCAAAAAAAAAAAAAGATTCATTGGGCCCGGAGAGGCTGTACAGTCGGTAAGGCACTTGCCTTGCATATGGCCAACCTAGGTTTGGCCCAAGATACCCAATACGCAAACTGCACCGCCTCCAGGAAAGATGCTTAAGCACAGAGCCAAAAGTAAACCCTAAGCACTGCTGGTGTGACCAAAAAAAACAAATAAATACTAGATTTATTATTCAATTTCTATGATATATTTAGTTGATTTTAATGCTTGCAACCAAATATTTTCTGCTATAATATTCCCATTCTTGATTTTATTGGGTTTTTGGGCTTGTTTGTTTTGGAGCCACACCAGCGGTGCTCAGGGGCTACTCTGCACTCCAGGTTTGGATCACTGCTGGCCAAGATCAGTAGACCATGCAGTGCCAGGAATCAAGTTTGGTTGGCCTGCCTGCAAAGCTGTGCTCCAGTCCACTGAGCTCTCTTCTGGACCCCCTCAAGTTCTTATTTTGATTTTACTCTGTTGAGCAGCTGGGTATGTCTCCAAGTTGTTTCCTTAGAACACAGCAGGACATTTTCTGTGTCCTTCTAAGTCTGAAATGTTTCTGTCATTCTCTCATGAATGACAACTCACTGGGCCCAAGAACCTCCAGTCACAATCTTTTACTCTAATCTTTAACCATTGTTCCCTATTGTTAAGCATGTATAAATATTGGGGTGAATGAAACTAAGGAGCAGCCTAAAAATATTTCTCTTTTGTAATTTGATTTAAAGTATGGATATATGAAAATTGTTTTCTTCACCTTGCGGGGGGAGAACAACAATATTAATTTTCCCTGAACCCTATTGATTTATTTGCCTAATCATTTTTCAGCTCAGGAAGTCGTTTTCTATCGGTTATGTGGATATTACTTCCATTCATTTGATTGTAATGATTATAAATCGCTCTTGGCTAGGGCCTTCTCTCCATCATCTCTTGCTAGGGTGACGTGACAATTGTCAAACTGGCCTCTGCTCTGACTCTGGTCATGGGTCCTTTGTCACTGTGTTTTTCTGTTTCCAACCTTTGAGACAGGGGCCCTGCTTGCTGGAGTCAGGTCTGTGGGCAGACTTCCCACTGCTTTTGGAATGTGACTCCGATCCTTCTTGTGGCCAGTCAACCACGGTCCTCTTGGTGAGTGCCCCACTCCTGCTTCATCTTGCTCCCTAAGCCCCAAACTCCCTTTTCTCCTCTGTTCCCTCCCACCCCCCGTCGCTGGTCCCTCACCCGACTCTGGACTTCTGAGCATTATCTTCTGTTCCTCCTTTCACAGAATATGTATTCAGAGGCATGATGACGTACCCTGATGACTCATGAATGAGCAAGAGGCGAGGGTCGCTCCCTTGTGGCGCTTAATTCATCACATCTCTAGAATTATTAACTACAACGAGGAACTGTGTGATTCTTTTTCATTTTCCCTCTTTCCCAGAGCAGTCAACTCTCTAATGGTCACCCTGGACTCCCGTGTCTAGCTGTACTGGCTCACACACGAATGAAGCTTGTGTGAATGAGTGAATGAGTCTGTGCTTTGGGAGAAGCAGGATGCAAGGTTATGCTTAGACTCAACCGGCTCCTGACAGCTCTGGCAGTGGTGGGGCCTGGCAACTCTCTGGAGGGGGTCTTTGGGGCCATTCTAGCTCCACACACAGCTGGATCCAAGACTTTCTCAGGGTGGACACCACCCACCCCATCCCTCCCCACCCACCACCACTGCTCTCCTCCATGTGTTGATCTTACCGTCTCCAGCTCGGGGTGGATGTCTCCATGTTGCCAGGGGAGATGGAGCTTGTCAGTTCCAAATTCACATGGTCTCAGTTTAGCAGCTTACCTGGATGAAGAGCATTGGTTTCTGGCAGCCTCTGTATGTTTCCAGAGCCCAGAGCATTGGTGACTAGGTTCTGTGCCTCGCCTACCTGGTCTTTGTGTCCAAGGGACCCTCTGATATGCCAGGACTAGTGGCAGCCCTCTCCCTGGGGTGCAGTTAGGTGTGCTGGCCTCGTTCCTTCCCACATGGGTTCTGCAGGTGTCCCCAGAAGAGACAGATGTCACCATGCCATGATGGCCTCATTCCTGCCTGTGAGTTCTGCCTCTTTACCTTCCACATCTCTCTCTCCCTCATGGCCTTTGGCTTCCCATCGGTGGCTGCTTCCAGGAGGTGTTACACCTGTGCCGGGGGTGGGCACAGTGGCCATGAAGGGACTTGTTGCTGGTCCCCACAGAGCTGTTGAGACCAGGGCATAGGGAGGGGGGGAATTCAATCCCTCAGCATCCCATATGGACCCCTGATCAGCACCAGGAGTAATTCCTGAGTACAGAACCAGTAGTAACCCTGAGCATTGCCAAGTGTGACCCAAAAAGCAAAAAACAAAAAACAAAACAAAAAAAAAACAAATTCCCAGCGTGTCCCATAAGGCGCCATGAGTCCCACAAGGGAGAGAATTCTAGAGTTGCCCCAGGACACCTTGTTGCATGTGGTGCCCACTCACCATGCTGATACTGGTCAGCAGGTCTCCAGCTGCATGGCTGCTCTGAGTGGCTTCGCTTTGTTTCAGAGTGTGTCACGTGTGTGTGTGGCAGACGAGCTTCAGCCTGGAGCCTGCTTCTCTAAATGGTGAGTAGCTAGGGCGAAAATTCAAGTCAACATGAAAGTTGGCCTTCTAAAGGGGCGGAGCGATAGCCCAGCAGGTAGGGCGTTTGCCTTGCGCGGCCGGCCTGTGCTGGCCGGGTTCGATCCCCGGCATCCCATATGGTCCCCGAACACCGCCAGGAGTCATTCCTTAGTGCAAAGCCAGGAGTGACCCCTGAGCATCGCCAGTGTGACCCAAAAAGCAAAAAAAGAAAAAAAAAGAAAAAAAAAAGAAAGTTGGCCTTCTCATCATCAGTTGTGGGGTAGTCGCCCCCATCCTCAGGACTGTGAGGTTGTTCAGAGACAAGCAGAGCATGGAGATGAGTGTGGGAGAAGCCCTGGTTCAAACTGTTCGAAAAATGAATGTGTGGATACTCCCCTGGGAAGCACTTAGGACACGCCCAGGGTACTTTTTGGCGGTCAGCAGTTGTACCTTCTTTCCTTGTATCTACCACGCCAGGTTTGATTCCTGGCACCACCCATATGTTCTCTGAGCCTACCAGGAGTGGTCCCTGAGGGCAGAGCCAGCAGTCAGCCCTGAGCAGCACTGGGTGTGGCCAAGCAAACTACAAACAAACAAAAAGGACTGAACTGGACCCTGCCTCTGTGGTCATGACGAAAGCTGGCACTGTCCTCAGAGTGCTGTGGTCTAGCGCGGTGGCCTCTACCCTCTGAAGGCCATGGGAACCACGTGTGTGTGGCAGAGGAGCCTCAGCCTGGAGCTGGTCCTTGGACACAGTCCCAGACCTGGCAGTCCCTCAGCAAAGGGACATCAGTTCCTTCACGGGTGGAATCAAAACAGGAAGACTCCCTGCCCTACCGCAGGCTTGGATGGCATGGGGCGAGATGACCGTGGAGAAGGGAAGGCTTTATGCTCAAGAATCACTCCTGAGGGCGGAGCGATAGCCCAGCGGGTAGGGCGTTTGCCTTGCACGTGGCCGGCCTGTGCCAGCCTGGGTTCGATCCCGGCATCCCATATGGTCCCCGAGCACTGCCAGGAGTAATTCCTGAGTTCAGAGCCAGGAGTAACCCCTGAGCGTCGCGGGTGTGACCCAAAAAGCAAAAAAAAAAAAAAAAAAAAAAGAATCACTCCTGAGATAGCCCAGCGGGTGGGGCGTTTGCCTTGCACGCAGCCAGCCTATGCTGGCCCAGGTTCGATCCCCGGCATCCCATATGGTCCCCTGAGCACCACCAGGAGTAATTCCTGAGTGCAGAGCCAGGAGTAACCCCTGAGCGTTGCCGGGTGTGACCCAAAAAAAAAAAAAAAAAAAAAAAGAATCACTCCTAGTGGGCATGGGGGACCAGAGGGGGTGCCAGGGATCGAACTCATGTTGGCTATGTACAAGCAAGTGTTCCAGCCCCATCTGATGATTTTCATGACATTTCCTTTTTGCCAACTTACTCTCTTGCAAGAATGGAGTCTATAATGCAAGTAATATACTTGTATTTTCTTTTAGATATTTTATTTGTTTGCTTGTTTATTCATTTATTTATTTCTGCCCCTCGAGGTATGGCTGTGGTGTCTGGCTGCATTGGCAGGTGGCAGACAGGGAGACAGACTTGTCTACACTCAGGGCTCTGCCCCGTGAACCCTGGATGGTTAATGGTCTGACAGAAAAAGACTGGGCCCACTGGGATGAACCCAGAGCCATGGCAGAGCCTGGCAAGCTACCTGTGGTATATTCATTATGCCAAAAACAGTAACAATAATGGACCTCATTCCCAACGAATGGAGAGATTACTGGCATCCGCTCGAGCAAATCGATGAACAACGGGAAGACAAATGACAAGTGATAACTGAGTATTATGGGTTGACTTCTTTGGTTTGAGGGTTTGCTTGATTTGGTTTGTTTGGTTTGGGACCACACACTGCAGTGCTTGGCTTTTGGTTTCTTCACCCCCAGTTTGGTACTAGGGTGTCGCCTCCCAGGGTGCCGGAGATCAAACCTGGGCCTCCTGCGTACAACATGTATGTTCTGGCTCTTTGACTGGCCATGTCGATAGTTTTTTGTCAGCGAGAGACTCCGAGTCGCTGTTTGGGGGAGTTTAAAGCTGTTGCACATCTGACCAGATCTGCGTGGACCCCCAACCCCACTCTGCCGAGGGGTCAGCAGTCAAAGGTACTATTACCTCTGCATTTATTCCAGGGTGACGGTGGAGACACAGGCCTTTGTGATTGACAGTGTTGGGTGTGACAGAGCCGAGGAAGATGGGCCAGCCTGTGTCAGCAGCAAGAAGGCCACCGTTCTCACAGCTCAGAACCATCCTATTTGCCTTAATAACAGAGCCGGAGTGATGTTTCTGCCAGCCTTGGCGGCTGTCGGGTCCCCACAGACACTGTCAGATTGCCCCCTCCCTCCTGCTTCCTTCACAAGCCTCGCCCCTACACTGATATTCTCCTTCCCGCCCCCGAGAAGAGTTTCATGCATGACAGCCACCCTCGGCTGCAGCGAGGCACCCTTGCTTAAACCCTTGCTCCAGCCCCATTTTACCTGGGATTTCATCAAATACCTCACTGCTCACCCAGAGTTCTGAAGGACTCAGACTCTGGGCCCCAAGCCCCTGTCTAGCAGGTCCGTGGGCCCCTGTGCCCTGTGTCCCACACCCCAGGCCTGGCCCCTGCTTGTTCCCACACAGGCTGCTGCCAGACCTGGGGTGGTGTGTGGTGGTGACGGGGTGCAATGAAGGTCCCCGTGGGAGGAGAGCTGAGCCCAGGGTGTTGGAGCCGCTCTCCACTCCTTTCCCTTTGGCCTGCACAGACACGTTCGTCCCAGCAGAGGAGCAGACATGTTGAGGGGGCGCGAGCATCTTCATTTGGATTCTGAGCACAGGCTCCGCTCACCCCCACTTGAACCTTCTCCGGCTTTCGCTGGCTTAGCTTGTCGCCTGCGTTTGAGTGGCCACACAGAGGCTCTCCCTCTGACAGCCTGAGCCAGTCCCGCGCCTCACTGCCTCCTCCTGCAGCAGAGCTCAAGTGCAAAGGTGGCTGGCAGCAGCCACTGCGGACTTTCCCAAGAGTCTGAGAAGCCGGGCAGACAGCACCCCATAAGCGCCTTTCACCGCCTGCCCACAGCACACCTCACCCCTCACCCTCCACACCCCGCTTCTGCCTTTCTCTCAGAGGTCAGCATGGATAGCCCAGCACACTGGTCAGACAGAGGCGACTGGGTTCAGCCCGCATCCCCTGGGACTGACGTTCGTCTGCCTGCCATCTTCTGTGTGGGAAGTACCTCTGGTCTTTGGCAAAAACAAGGGCTGTGCTCTCTGCTTAGATCCTGGGTCTCAGGCTCCAGCCCACTGCCCCTCCTCCCTATCCCACTCAACCCTCGTCCACAACCTCTCCTCGCACCCCAGCTGGTCTGCTGGTGACTTCAGGGATCCCAGAACCCTACATTTCAGCAGAGAGAGGGACCGATGTGGACTCAGACCCATAGTCCTAAGATTTGGCAGAAATAGCCCATAAGCCAAACCTTTCATTCATTCATTCATTTGTTCGTTCATTCGTTCATTTACTTGTTTGTTTAACTGTTTATTTATTTAAGTTTGGGGGCATATCTGGAGATACTCAGCGGTTACTCCTGGCTCTGCACTCAGGAATCATTCCTTTGTGCTCAGGGAACCATATGGGATGCCAGGGATAGAACCTGGCTTCGCCGCATGCAAGGCATGTGCCCTACTCACTATACTATATCTCCAGTCCCAAGCTGGCCTTCTGCGAAGCTCCCAGGCCCCCAGCTCTGAGCCTCCCCACTGTGTCTCATGTCCTTACTCCCCAAGGATCAGCCGCTGCCCTGCCCATCCCATAAGTGTTTCTTCCCGCTCTTCTCCCAGAGCAAGGCCGCTATGAGGTGCCCATCACTGCTTCCACCTGCATTTATTGGTAGGGCAGGAGAGGGTGGAACGTTTCATACTCCAGACCCAAGATATCCAGAATTCTTGGGGGGAAACATTTCAAAGACAAACTAGGGATGGCACCTAGGAGCCGCAGGCCTTTCTGTTCAGGGGTTCAGCTGAATCAAAAGAGATGGAGAAGGCGTCTCTTTGTGCAAAAGCCACCCCTAATCCATCGGCCAGGGTTTGATGGATTCCTGTGCCTTGTGTCACAGGGTAGGGGTGAGTATGTAACTTGCTTTTCCACTGGGCCTTCTCCCTCATTCTCTGCCATCCGCAGAGGAAAAGTGTAGGGAGAACGAACGCCCCACACCCCACGGGAAAAAGGTGGGTGTCTCACTCGGATCTGGGATCCAGGCACCCCGGGCTCCCGCTCCAGAGCCACCAGCAATGCCCCGCCCGCTCCCCCACCATCTGTCTCCCAGAGGGAACCCGCTTCTCCCTGACTCCACAGGCCTCAGGGGGTTATGACCAGCATCCTTAGCGGCAGCACCAGTCCTCCCCTGAGGTGGGGGTGTTGTTTGGATGCACCATCTTGACAACCCAGGCCCCCAGCTGAACGCCATAAACTTGCAGCCCCATTGTAAAACTCCTCCAGCTGGCAAGCCCAGCCCTGTGGCTGGTGAGTTAGTAAGAATTGTTCTGGCAATTGATTTTGACAAGAACACCCATTCCAGCTGCTTTCCGGAAGCAGGGGAGTGTCCTGGGCTTGTTGATAGCAAGTTGCCAGGGCGTTAGCATCAGCTCCACTGAATCTGAGGGGGTGACTCAAGGAGTTGGTAAACTACATCCTGGGAGTGACCATCTGCGTGCTGAGCAGTCCTGCTGGCTTCGCTGGCCCTGCAGCTCTGTTCACCTGTTGTCTGTGGCCACTTGTGCTCCAACCACAGGAATGAGTGTCCACAACAGAGACCGGTGCCCAACTAACTGGAAATGTTTATTTTGGCTCTTTAGTTAATCTTGTTGTTTGTTTTGTTTTGGGTCAAACAAGCTGGTCCCAGGAGCTACTCCAGGCACAGAGCTCAGGGGACCATGCAGTGCCAGGGTCGAAACGAGGGGCTCCCACGCACGAAGCCTGTGCTCAGCCCTTTGATTCATCTCTCTTTTCCCTTCCTGGCTCTTTATAGAAAAACAGTGTCAGAGGTCAAGGTGCAGGCCTGGCGTATTGCTGATCCTGGTTCCATCCCTGGCAGCACACGTGGTCCCTGGAGCCCCACCAGTTTTGACTCCCAAGCCTGAGCCAAGAGTAGCCCCAAACACCACCACGTGTCGCTCAAAATACCCTCAAGAAGAGATTCAGTGTCAGCCCCTGAACTAACTCATCTTAATTCTACCTTCATTTCCTGCCTGAAGGCTGTTTCCTGTTCCCCAGCATGCACCCCCCCCACACCCATGAACGATGAAATGTGGTCCCTGGGGAAGAGGCAGCTTCTGAAGCATCCAGAGTCAGCAGCTTGGCTTGGGCTGCATCAGAGCTTAGTAGCAACCCCAGAGGCTGGGGTGCCCACGTGCCTGGTGTCACCCCTGTTATTCTGCTCTTGTGATCCCCGGTGTTATATCCCAGCAAACCCAGGGTTTTCTGGGGTCTCCAGCAAACCCTGTAACTCAAGCATGTGGTTCCATGAGCCCACTACAATGTGGGCTAAGAGACCCATGGTCATGGCAGAAATAATAACACAGGACCAGGAGGTGAAATAAGGACAAACCGATGAGGAGGGGCCAGAGAGATAGTTCAGTGGATAGGGTACTTGCCTTGCATGTGGCTGACCTGTGTTGACTCCCCAGTACCTCATAGGGTCCCCCCTAGCCTGCCAGGATTGATTCCTGAGCCCAGTGACAGGAGTAACTTCTTAGCATCACCAGGTGGATCCCCTCCCCACCCCAAAAAAAAAACATTACAAATTAGTTGAGTTGGTGGCCGGCACATCAAGTTCCGATTGCAGATTACAGAAGTGCTGATTGCTGCCTGTCACCTGGGCACCAACCCCACTACCACATTTAATCTGGGGGCACAGACAATACGCTCAGCGCAGTCTTGCTCAAACTCTTGGGGTGGAGGGTGTTTTGGGTGGTCCTAATTTTGCCATTGACAATGCCGCTGAAAAGACTCTCATCTGGGTGATGATATAGAAAGACCTCCAAATGCTTGAACCTACCACACCCCAGATCCCTTTGTGGGATATTTGGCAGAAGAGGACCCGGGGCTAGCCTGATTTCAAGAGTGCAGTTTCAGGTGACAACCCCCCAGGCACATTTCCTCCAGGGTCAGGGACCCCCAAAGGCCGGTCTGGGGGACTGTGCCATCCACATCAGCCCTGGGCGCAGGTGGCCCGGTTTAGTTGTACTCCCGTGGCTTCACGGGTCACAGGAGCTGTGCCCTGATCATCTCCAGCATCTGGTACCTCCCCTGAGGCCCAGAGCAACTCGGTGCAGGCCAGCAGCTGTGGTGAAACAGCACCAACTGCTCCTCAGCCTCTGAGGAGGTGCATCCCTGACGTACAGGACGCCCCTGTCACCTAGGCGAGACCCTCGCAGCCCAGGAGGAGCTCTGGGGCTTCTTGGCTTCTTCCCTGCCCGCCATGAGCGATGCCAAGCCCAAGGAGGGAGACTCGGTTATGTAAGTCGACGTTGCCCAGTCTCAGGGGTCACCACAGTCAGTTGCCTTCCCTTCGCAAGGACCCACAGGCCCTCAGTAAAGATGGTTTTAGACCAAGAACGTGACCTTTGTCACCCAGTGGTTTGCACTCCTCACCCTGACCTCCTGCCAACCCCCTGCTTCTGCCGGACAGGGGTGGCTGAGTCCCTGCCTGGCATGGCTCACACGTATTGCCCTCACAGATACCAGCTCCATTAACCACCCCACAGCAAAAACTCTAGCCCACTCACGGGTGCCTGTGGTTGCGGTGTCAGGCTTCTCCCGCCATAAACTCTCCAGAGCAAAAACCACCATTTATAATCCCTATGACCTAATCTCACACCACCTTCCACTCTCTTGTCTAAGACCCAAGCGGTGGTTCTGCACAACCTGCTTTCTGCAGGAACCTTCCCTGCCTGGCTCTGGCTGTTGAAGTCTGCTGATTCCCTCTCAGAGCCCCCCACCCCATCCCCTCACAGGTCCTTCCATCTCCCCCCCACATACCCCTCCCCGTGAGAATCAGCGACACAACTCCAACTCCATGCTACAACCAACCCATCTCTTTCCAGGGAGTTTTCTGTGAGAATTGTCCGGAAATGCTCTCATTTAGTTCCCATAGTGTGGTTGGCTAGGCGTGGTGCATGGTCGGAATATTTTATCTGCAAGGGCCCCTGGGATTGCCTGTGGCTATTTCTCCATCTCTTGGAGGATAAATTATCCAGGAGAAGAGAATGGGACCAACAAGCAAGTGAACCAGATCTGAAGAGACTTGTGAGTGCAGCAGGTGGGGTGTGGGCGGGCAGACAGGCAGAGAGAAAGGGAACATCGATAATCTCGGCTTGGGCCCTTGACCCGGCCAATAGTGAATATCTGTCCTTTGAGGAAATAAATATAAGCTCCCAATCACGCACCTCTTATCTTCACTTGTAAGATTTCTCTTACCTTTGTTCAGCTTGTAGTTGAATCAAGAGATTTCAGTAACAATAAATAAGGAACCTTGAAAGAATGAGAAGATTGGCATAAGAACTTTGGAGAAAGCCATGCATTAGAGTGAATATAATTTTTTGTGCAACGATTAAAACTGGAAAGGCACAACAGAGAAAGAGAGAGGGGGGAGAGAATACAAACCATATGGAGCTAAGATCTTATTTCAATTACATTTGTTCTTATTTTGTATCTGCATGTCGAGATGGAGTAGTTTGTATGCAAGAGGCTCCATGGCACTATTCTACTCTAACTACAATGGTTTATTGCTTTATAACCCTTAACCTTGAGACTCTGATGCTTGTTTATTGTGGAAAATTGTATTTACTCATTGTAAGTTTGTTAGGGGAAATTGAACTTTCCATCCACATTGTAATATTTAACCTGCTTGAGTATGACTTCTGTGCTCTTGTTTGATTTAAGCCAACCTGCAGCCTAAGAGTAGTGGAGTTTCTTGGCATTTGGAAAAAAGTATTTGTGAGTGTATTCCCCTTGCAGAAGTTACACAAGGAAAGCAAACACTTGGTGATAGCAGACTCACATTAAAGTTACAGTGCAGAATTTTTTGCTTGTTCTAGGATATTGTCCTCCCTCTGACCTTGCGACGGAAAGAATTCTAAGAGTCCTTCCTGGGGAGCTGGTGGGTGAGCAGAGCAGGGGGAGTGAGAGGAGCAGGTCTAGGTGAGCCCTGAGTAGGGGTGCGCCACCTTCTTCGGGATCCGTGGATGCCTAGACTCAAGGTGCACTTCTGGGAAACCATACATGGTGCCAGGGATGAAATCCAGGTGGGCAGCATGCAGGGCAAGTGTCTTCCTCACATAGCATCTCTCGGGCTCCACCCAGAAGGTTGAGAGTGTGCTGGGTGTGGACACAGACCCAGACCCTGGATGCCACTAAAGCCCCCTGGTTAGAGGCAGAAGAGGGTCAGAGGGATGGATGGGACTGAGGGCAAATGGAGATCTGGATTGAGAGTTTTATCAGGGGACAGGCTTCATGGACTCTGGAATTTCCTCTCTCTCCATCTAGACCAAATAAAAGATAAACTCCTTCTCTGGCACAGGGAGGGACATTAGAGAAACCTCTGCAATTAGAGTAGATGCTCTCAGCGGGCCCATCTCATGCCAGCCCAGGGCCTGACTGTTGGCCATGAGGTGGAGGCAGGAGACACAGCTGTGACGAAGTTCTTTAGTGATAACTGTTGGCAGAGGACGCCCTATGCAATCAGACCCTGTGTCCACACCGCTCCCACGCCCTGCCTCTGCTTGACCCACTCTACAGCCAGCTGCTGAGACACTCACACCCTCCAGCCGCCCCAGAGCTCCGAGTCTCTGTGCCTCTGCTCGCCCTCTTCCTGTCCTGTACTGAGCAACTGGGGTCCTTCTTTTCCTGCTCCTCAGACTCACGCTGAAGCACACAGACTCCGCTCACTGGGATGGGGATTGTTCTGGTCCCAGCTGATCCTGCCTGCCAATCCTTCTGGTGCTTTCACTCTCAGGCTATGTTGCCGACAGGGAAGGGAGGAAGGAGTGGTTAACTGTCAACAGCCCATGGGATTAGCAGAAAACACAGCTAACAAGCAGGAAATTGTCCAGGTCCATTGTTGACATGTTTGTTTGTTTGTTTGTTTGTTTGTTTGTAGGCCAGACCCAGTGATGCTCAGGGCTTACTCCTGACTCTACACTGAGGAATTACTCTTGGTGGTGCTTGAGGGACCATATGGGATGCTGGAGATCGAATCTGGACAGCCACATGCAGGGCAAATGCCCAACCCGCTGTACTGTCACTCCAGGCCCCGTTGTTGACTTCAGACTTGAGTTTCCTTCTGCCTGTAGAGGGCGTCAGGGATCTGTTCCCAGCAGTGGCCCCACAGCCCTAGAACATGGGTCTTCCTATGCAGGCACCCCGCCTGCACCCCGCCTAACCACCCTCAAGACTTTGGTGGCAAAGCCCCTCTTCTCTCACCCACTCCCTCTCTCCCTCGCTCCACTTGTGTGTCCCAGAAACTCTTCCCTGCCCTCCCGCAGGAGCTCCTCCCGGGGACTGGCACAGACAGTGCCAAGTGCCTGCAGTTTGTCCGCTTCCCTCAGATGAGGAGAGAGCCATGGGGGCTGTTGGTAGAAAATCTACAAGGAAAACAGACTTTCCACGCTTCCAGTATTGATCTCCTGGCAGATGGCTGCGTGCAGTGGTGCAGAAGGAGCTATTGTCTCTTGGGTCAGGAGTCATTTGGTCATATGCTCACCCCACCCCGGCTCACTCTGGTCTTTCTCTCCCTGTGTTTCAGGAAGGAGGGACCAGTCCCAGAGGGCACCACCAGAGCTGACCTCCTATCTTCGAGTGGCTTCCAGCTTCCATTCCCTCTACCTGGTCTAGGAGACAGGATTCTAACAGGGGATAAGTCTCAGACCTGATTAGTTTTCATGTCCTTGGGTCATCCATCATCTGAGCAGACACGCTGAGGTTGTCCTGTGGCATTTGAGGAGGAAAAACCCAACCCGAGATGCAGCTGAGAGCCACCTGTCAGGTAAGAAAACAACCAGGCAAGGGACCAGAGAACTAGTTCAGCAGGGAGGTGTAGTACAGTAAGGCAGGTGCCTGCCTTGCACGTGGCCAACCTGGGTTTGATCCCCGGCATGTCATATCCCCTGAGCCCTGCCAGGAGTGATCCCTGAGCACAGAGCCAAGAATGAGCCCTGAGTCCCACTGGGTATGGCCCAAAAACAAAAAGAAAAAAGAAAGCAAACCCAGGCAAGACCCCACTTTTAAGTCACAGGTGACTGCATGGCCCGCAGCCACTGTCCTGGACCCTGCTTCCAGACTCAGATTTTATGAAATTCCCCTCAAGTCCAACCAGCAACCATGACACCAGAAATGTAGCAAAACTGGAAGGACAGTTGCAGGACAGAATCCCGGTGAGATCAGACACCTTCAGCCTCTGTCCCCGCACGGACTCTGTGCCCTCCCCAGCCACCCTGGTTCCACTCTCCTCTGCTTTGTACCATTAAATCCTGCCAGCCTGAAAATCCCACTCAGCAAAGAGAAGCCAGCCAAAGGGGCACTTTGCAAAACAAAAGCCCAGTCATTAGTTAAACCGCTAAACGACCCAAATGTTGTTACTCAAATATGGCCCTGGTGGGCCTCAGTTTATCCCACTGTTCCACAAACAAAATTAAGAGGAAAAGCCACAACAGATCTTGTTCAACTCGGTCCTGTTTTTTTACCACAAAATTTCCACTCCTCTCCAGCCCTGTCTCCCTGCCCCGGTTCCCAGTGTCTGACGCTGGAACAGCTCGCCAAGAACAGGGACAGAGCCACTCTCTCTAACCCACATTCCAGACTTCCAACTCTTACTTGTTTTTCACAAACTATCCTTCAGCTGAGTGCTCCTCACCAGAACTTTACCCCAGCGATGATGGAAATTTTTGGTCAGCCCCTGTGGCTACTGAGCCTTTAGGAGGTGAATAGAACCAGGAGAGACGAATTTCTGGTTCCATTTAATCTTAATCTTCATTTCAGGAGCCATTCACAACCGTATAGAGGCAACGCAACTCCAGTCTGGTCCCACCAATGGCAGCGGCAGGCGTTTAAAGGAATCACTCAAAGAAAACTTGAAACGAAATTGGCTGTCGGGAAGTGCTCAGGAAAGGACTGTGGATATTGTTCTCTTGCTGGGAAACATTTTTCTCTAGTCTCAGGACCTGAACAGGCAAAGCTGCCTTAAATAGCTAATGACTTTTGCTCTGTTTTTTATTATTTATTTGAGGAAGTCTGGGACTTTGGGGCCACACCTGAAGGTACTCAGAGGCTACTCCAGGCCTCTAGGCTTAGGGGTCCCAGTGGTGGTTAGGGGACCCTGGCATGCTAAACCCTGATTGGAGGGTTGGGATGACAGTATGATGGGTAGGACGTTTACCTTGCATGCGGCCAATCTGGGTTTGATCCCCGACATCCCATATGGTCCCCTGAGCACCGCCAGGGAGTAATTCCTGAGTGCAGAGCCAGGAGAAACCCCTGAGCATTGCCGGGTTTGACCCCCCAAAGAAAAGCCTAAATAAATAAATAAAAATAAAACTCTGGTTGGCCACATGCAAGGACAGCACTTAAACCCCTCTACTAGCTCTCTGGCCTTGCTGTTTCGAACCTGAAAGACACTGAGAATCATGAGCTCAAACTCCACTGAAACTCAACCTTACCGGAGCCGCCTCCAGCACAGGGATCTTGCTTGCTTGTGGCACTCTTCATTTTTCTTATCTCTTTAATACTCTGTTGTCTTTATTTATTTATTTTAGTATATTGTTTGATCATTACCCTGAACTTTCATTCTACTGCTCTGGGGTCAATTGATTGAGAGAGACAAGAAATGAGAGACAGTGAGGGTCAAAAAGCTTTATTCCACCACACGTCAGCAAGCTGGAAGATGGTACACTCACATTCTTATAGAAACCATCAAGAAGTTTTTATTCCACCATACGCCAGCAAGTTCGGAAGATGGCAAACTCACATTCTTATAGAAATCATCTTGCTTACATGGTCATAAGGCGTAATTTTTTTTTAAAATTTGGAATGTTTTTTGATTTGGGGATCACAGTCTGTGGTACTCAGGGGATATTTGTGGCTGGGGGTGGGGGGTGCATCACTCTGGCAGTGCCGGGAACCCATATGGTACAGTGGATCGAACCCAGGACCCCTGCATATAGCAACTGATGAATTATCTTTCCTGGGTGTTTTGGTTTTGGTTTGGGGCCAGTGGTACTCAGGGCTTACTCCTGACTCTGTGCTCAGAGATCATTACTGGAGGGCCAGGGAGCCATTGGAGTGCTGGGGAATCTAGCCAAGGTCTGCTGCCTACAAGGTGAGACTATCTCTTAGGTCTGAGTTGCCCCTCCTGAAGGAGGTTATCCCTTCCCAACCTGAGAGGCTTGAGCGGTGAGCAAAAAGAATATACTAAATAGCAGGACCGGAAGGATGATACAGTGAGGAGGCACTTGCCATGCACGTGGCCGACCTGGGTTCAATCCCTGGCATTCCCATATGGTCCTCTGAGCACCACCAGGAGTGATTCCTAATGCAGAGCTAAGAGTAACCCCTGAACACCACTGGGTGTGTCCCCAAACAAACAAACAAACAAACAAACAAACAACAACAACAAAATGTGTTTAATAGACCAAAAAATGAGATGTTCAGACAAGTGCAAGGTTATAGTTTATTAACACGCTGGTCAGAGGGACAACTCGGAGCCCTCAGGGGAGGCTTGCCCTGCACAGGCAGGGCAGCCCTTTGTCTTCTCTAGGTGCAGGATAAGGCACACTATTGTTCTTGCTGACAGGCAACCTCAGCTCTGTGGGGAGTAAGCGATGCAGGTGGGGCGTGGAGTTGTGGAGAGCTCTGGGCGTGGGTCCCTCTGTGTAAGGGTGGCTGCAGGCAGGAACTATGTGTCGTGGTGTGGAGAGACGGAGCATTTCTGGCACATTTAACGGAGTGTTTCCATGAGCCCTTTCCACCACAAACTGGAGCAAATAGACCTGGACTTTCCCATGGGAACTAAGTCGGCCCATGTCAGTCAGCACTTGGTAGGGAGATGGGGACGGGCGCATACTCCACAGCGGTGACCTACACGAAAACTCCATTGTGACCACAGTACATTTGTTTTTCATTTAAAATAATTAGCATACTAAATTTAAAAAGGTAAAGACAATCTTTTGCCCCCACTGAATTGCCTTGGCACCTTGGTTTGAAAACCAATCGACCGTCAATGGTTTGTTTCTGGACTCTCAATTTTGTTCCATTGATTTGTGTGTCTAGCCCAATGCTGGTACCATCTTGTCTTAATCACTGCTTCCTTTTCTTCTCTTTTCTTCTTTTCTCATTGCTTCACTTGCTTAATTTCATTTAACTGGGAGACTATGTCATCCCCTTTGTCTTTCCCCAAATTGATATTAGCCCTTAGTAAGAATCAAATGGAGGCTTCCTAAAATGAAGCCATCAGACTCTCTCTCTCAGTCATTAAGGGACTCCGACCACATTCTTACTCTAACAAATCCCAAAGGGGATCAGGAAAGGAACAGACATTCTAGCCTGGCCACAATAATCGGATTACAAACTCCCAGGGAAAAGAGAAGACACACTGCTAATTATAAGGCAGTTAAGGAATTATTTCCTTTCTCAGTACAGCTCCAGAATGTTCTAGAGCTAAGTAAATATCTCTCTTTGAGCCTATGAGCTCAAAGAAAATATTTTTAAGTAGGTTCACCATTTCAAATATTGAAAAGAAACTCCTTGAAGAAAAGAGACCCGCCTTGAGGACAAAAAGGCAGAAAGCCAATGCACTTCCCACAGAGTAGCCTTTGGTAGGCAATGTCAGTTGGGGCATCACCAAAAACCTTGCCTGCAGACATGACCCGAGCGTTCATTTTTTCTTTTCATATGGTTTTTGGACCTCTTCTGGCAGTGCTCATGGCTTACCCCTGGCTCTGTGCTCAGGGATCACTCCTGGCAGGCTCTGCAAACCATATGCCCGGGATTAAAGGCAAGCACTCTATCCACTGTACTCTGGCCCGCAGGGGTGTTCTTGACTTGTAGAGGTGACTGGAGGAAGGGAATAATTTTTTTTTTTTTTTTGCTTTTTGGGTCACACCCGGCAATGCTCAGGGGTTACTCCTGGCTCTGCACTCAAGAATTACTCCGGCGGTGCTCGGGGGACCATATGGGATGCCGGGATTGAACCCGGGCGGCACAGGCCGCGCGCGTGCAAGGCAAACGCCCTACCCGCTGGGCTATCGCTCCGGCCCCTGGAAGGGGAATAATTTAACAGAGTGTTTCCATGAGGCCTTTCCTCCACAAAGCAGAGTAAACAGCTTGTGTAAACCATATGGAATATGGTTGTGGGAACCATATGGAGTGTAGGGAATCTAACCCGGGTTGTGAGCTAGGTAAGCGCCCTACCTCCTGGACTATGCCTCTGGCCTCAGAGAAAGCAAGATCCCATTCCAGTGGGGACAAAAGAGATTTCTTGTGAGTGGAAGAAGCCCTATAGTGGAGACAAGAGAGGAAAGTCAGCATTTGATATTTGATTCCTTTTTTTTATTTACTCATCTGTTCCCAGCACTGAGTCCATCATTTCCCCATTGATCAACAGTGCTATTTCAGATACAAATAAAGTGTCCATTCATGCATAGATTTGTTTTGCGATTCTATCAATACTTGGCTATGCTTGCCTTATCTCCATCGCCCCCCAACATGCTGTTTGTTTGTTTTGGTTTTTGAGATGCCAGGGATCAAACTTAGGGCCTCATACATGCAAGGCAAGTGCTCTAGATATAAGCTACCCCCCCAACAATCCCCAACGCTTTTTACCTGTATACTGAAATATTTTCATGCAATCCCAGACACCACAAAATTTAAACTCCAATTTTTTTTTTTTTTTTGCTTTTTGGGTCACATCCGGCAATGCTCTGGGGTTACTCTTGGCTCTTCGCTCAGGAATTACTCCTGGTGGTGCTCGGGGACCATATAGGATGCCGGGGAATCAAACCTGGGCCGGCATAGGCCAACCGCGTGCAAGGCAAACACCCTACCCACTGGACTATTGCTCCGACCCTAAACTCCAAATATTTAAGTGTGTATCCCAAAGAGGGATGGATATCCCTGGGCTAGAGAGTTAGTAAAGAGGTTAAGGAGCTTGCCTGGAAAGCAGCCAACCCTCTTTCTATCCCAAGTAATACATACCATCTCCTGAGCCTTGCCAGGAGTGAACCCCCTGCTGAGCCCCACAAATAACTTTTCTTTTCAGGCCATACCCAACGATGCTCAGGGATTACTCCTGGCTCTGCACTCCAGGAATTACTCCTGGTGGTATTCAAAGAACCCTATGGGGCCGGAGCCATAGTCCAGCAGGTGGGGCATTTGCCTTGCGCGCTGGCTGGCCCATGACGGCGCGGGGTTCGATCCTCGCCATTCCATATGGTCCCCGAGCACCGTCAGGGGTAAATCCTGAGTGCAGAACCAGGAGAAACCCCTGAGCATTGCCGGGTGTGACCCAAAAAGCAAAAAAAAAAAGACCCCTATGGGATGCCGGGGACCAAACCTGGGTTGACTGCATGCAAGGCAAACGCCCTCCCCTCTGTGCTATCGCTCCATACATCCCCCCCCCCCCACACACACACACACAAATAACTTGAAGAATTTTCCTGCATACCTTGTTTGGATGTAAAAAAATGTAGTTCAAGTTGTAGAAATACTAGGTTGAGAGAGAGTACAGCAGGGAAGACACTTGCCTTGGATGTGCCCAATCCAGGTTCAATCCCATATGGGACCCCAATATTGCCAGGAGTAATTCCTGAGTGTAAAAGCACCCTTGAGCATTGCTGGTTGTGACAACAGAAAAAATTTAAAAAAAGAAAAAAAAGTGATCGAGGGATCAGAGTGATGGTACAATGGGTAGGATGTTTACTTTGCATGTGGCTGACCTAGTATCCCATACAGTCCCCTGAGCACCAATAGGAATTATTCCTCAGTGCAAAGCTAGGAGTAACCACTCAGCAATGCCATGTGTGGTGCCCTGCCCCCCAAAATAAGTAGCTGAGAACGTGACCACAAGGGGAAAGCCTATTCATGTGTGTTCTTGTTCTCTGAATTCCCATTTTTAGTTCAATTTTTGTTCCTTTGTGTGTGTGTGCGTGTGGTGTGTGTGTGTGTGTGTGTGTGTGTGTGTATAGAAGGAGGAATCTAAACGTTGGACATGGGAATATCCTGGTGGACAGTTCCACAATGAAATTGACCACATCATATTCAATTGACGGTTTTGCCTGACCGATGTCGCTGTCGTCCCAAAATTCCAAACAGGATTGGACCACCATCTCCTTCATGCAAGATTCTACTTCACGCAACAGGGAGAAAAGACTGCAAAGTTTAAGAAGAGAACTCCCAGAATAATGACCACCAACTGGGAACTCTTCGGCACCATTGCGGCAACATGGGAAGATGTCATCATTGGCGACATCGATGAATACAACCAACTGGTTCAGCACCTACATGACTGTTTCTCTCTAGAACGCTGAGAGAAAGCCACAAAAGGCCGCCTGTCTTCAAAAACGGCTTGAGCTCATTCACCAACGTGGCAAGGTGCGAGCCTCAGGCAACCAAATGCTAACGTCCAAGTTTGCAAAGCAGTGCAGAGAAGCGATAAAGGAAGACCTCAAAGAGAGAAGAGCAGCAATACTGGCCAATGCAGCAGTAACCGGGAAAAGTATTTGCAACACCTGCCTGTCCTTCGCCAACTATAAGACCAAGATATAGACGCCCTCCATCGTCCTGATGGATCTATCACATCTTTCAGAAAGGCAATGGAGAAAATTATCCATGACTTCTACTAGGATCTCTTTGATAGCCACATTCACCTGCCCATATACCAAATTCTGCAGGATGGATATGTTGTTCCCAACATTCTCCCTTCTGAAATCCAACATGCCATCTCGTCGGTAAAGAAGTGAACAGCACCTGGCCAGACAAAGTCAGACCCAAACACCTAAAGAATCTGCCATCAGTATTTATCAATACTGGTGTGGCTTTTCACACGTTACCCGTCTGAATGCAAGGTGCCCTCCCAATGGAAAACCAGCAGGACAGTTCAACTGTTCAAGAAGGGAGACATCCATGACATTGGCAACTATCACTCCATCTGCCTGTTGTCCGCCATCTACAAGCTCCTCACTCAAGTCATCCTGAACAGGAGTGGCAGAACATTAGATGAAGGACAACCATGCAAGCAAGCAGGCTTCCAAAAGGATTTAGTACAATCGACCATATCCACACAGTAATCAAGCTCATTCAGGTTTGTAGGGAGTTCAAGATGCCACTCTATCTATCGTTCATTGATTTAAAGAAAGCCTTTGATTCTGTTGAGATTGAAGCGGTCATTGAAACCCGAGCCAAACAGGGCATTCAAACCCAAGATCCTTCGTGAGCTGTATTACGGATTCACCACCAGGATCTCACCATTCTACAAGGAAGTGATCATTGATGTCAAAAGAAGGGTTCGGCAGTGTGATACCATTTCACCAAAACTCTTCAGTGCCACCCTCGAGAACATCATGCGACAATTAGAATGGGAGTGAAGATAGATGGTCGGCAACTACACTACCTCCAAATTCGCTAATGACATCATTCTAATAACAGCAAACATTAGCCAAGAGGCACAAATGCGGGCTGACTTCGACCATGAATGTGGAAAGATAGGTCTACAGCTGAATCTCAACAAAACAATGTTCATGAAAAACGAACTAGTTCCAGATGCCCCATTCACTCTCAATGGAACAAACATCTCTGAATGCAGCAGTTATGTGTACCTAGGTCGAGAAGTCAACATGATGAACGACCTAAAACCTGAGCTGCACAGGAGGAAGAGAGCGGATGGAATGCCTTCAAAAGCATCGAAGAAATAGCTAAAAGGACAAAGAACTTCCGGCTCTGGGCACATCTCTTCAACTCCATCATTCTCCCTGCATTAACATATGCCTCAGAGACCTGGGCCCTACGAAAGCAGGAAAACACTATTCGAGTCTCCCAAAGAGGAATTGAAAGAGCTATGCTTGAACTATCATGCCTCACTCAAGTGAGAGAAGGAATTCAGAGTTCCGACCTCCGTCGATGAGCGAGAGTTTGGGACGCTGTCTCATTTGACAAGGCGTTGAAAATCAGAGTCATTACTGACTGGATCCCACGGGACGTCAAAGATCACGTGGCCGCCCATCTACAAGATGGTCAGACTTCTTTGCCAAGACCCTAAACGAACGGTTTGAGGCTCTTCATATTCCTGGAGCAAGCACATGCCATTGGGCTACACTGGCACATGATAGGGTCAAATGGAAACGTTACTGGCACCTGCTCAAGCAAATCAACAAATAACGAGATGTCAAGTGATCAAGTGCAAAAGATTGAATCCAGGATCTCCACACACCAGCTATGTGTCAGTCACTCCCCAACCCTTTTTTTTCTGTCCTTTTTTTTTTTTTTTTTTTTTTTTTGGGTCACACCTGGTAATGCTCAGGGGCTATTCCTGGCTCTGCACTCAGGATTTACTCCTGGTGGTGCTCAGGGGACCACATGGGATGCGGGGAATTGAACATGGGTCAGTTGTGTGCAAGGCAAATGCCCTACCCGCTGTGCTATTGCTCCAGCCTGCCAGCCCTTTCTTTTTATCTCACATTTCTCATATTTCTTGGCTTGCAACCAATGGACACACTCACTCAGTTGAGCGATAATAGATGTTCAAAGAATTATTAGTTTCAGGTAAACAACATAATGTTGCGAAATGCATATAATAAAAGAATTGTAGGTCTGTGAGCATATGGTACCACACATAGCTACATTTTTTTTCTTATAATGGGAACACTGTTCTGGATTTGGTTTTGTTTTTTTGTTTTTGTGCCATGACCCCGCAGTGCTCAGGGTTTACTCCAGGTTCTTCACTCAGGGATCACTTCTGGTGAGCTCGGTAGAACCATACAGGATACTGGGGATAGAACCCAGATCAGCCATGTGCAAGGCAAATGCCCTACCCCTGTACTGTCTGGCCTTAGAGAAAGTTGTTTTTTTTGTTTTTTTAAATTTTGTGTGGCTATACACTGCAGTGCTCAGAGATGACCCCAGACCATGCTCAGGAGACATTCAGGGGACCAGAGTGCTGTGATTAAACCAGGGGCCCCAGTCATGTATTACACCTCCTCTGCCCAGAGAGAACTTTCAGATACAATGAGCTGTGGTTAGTTCAGTCCCCAGGTAGTACCTTACAAGGGCCTAATTATTCCATTTCCAGTAGTTTATACCTTTTTGACCCTCTTCGCCTTATATATATATATATATATATATATATATATATATATACATATCACGATCACGATCTTCCCGTTAATCATCTATTTGCTAGAGCGGGCACCAGTAATATCTCAATATGTCCTGTCACATGCCGTAGAGCCAAGGGCATCGGCTTGGTACAGGAACATAAAGAGCCTCAAACCATTATATTAGGTCATGAGAATGATCTAATATAATTGTTACTGGCATTTGGCATATCAAATACAACACGAGCAGCTTGCTAGGCTTGCCGTGCGGGAGGCATACTCTATAAACACCTCCAAATAAAGCCTTTATTGATGAACCGCGGGGCGCGGCCCTGGCTGTGATGGGCTGGTCGGCTGGGTGGAGTTCTGATGAGAGGGAAGTCCAATGTGGAAAATGGCGGCGCCCATGGAGTGGGTGGGGGTCGTCTGGCTTGTTGTGAGGTTCTGCGGGGTGGTGGGCCAAGGCTGGAACCCACCATGCCTCCCGACTGCCTCATGAACGGCTGGGCACAGGGAGAGCAAGGAACCGCTCTGCCCCATGTCTGAAAGTCTCTGGACCAGCATACCTGGGCCGGATTGAGGAAGAAACTGCTCCAGGGTGGGTGTCGATGATCCGGGCTTTGATGGGCTGGTCGGCTGGGTGGAGTTCTGATGAGAGGGAAGTCCAATGTGGAAAATGGCGGCGCCCATGGAGTGGGTGGGGGTCATCTGGCTTGTTGTGAGGTTCTGCCGGGGTGGTGGGCCAAGGCTGGAACCCACCATGCCTCCCGACTGCCTCATGAACGGCTGGGCACAGGGAGAGCAAGGAACCGCTCTGCCCCATGTCTGAAAGTCTCTGGACCAGCATACCTGGGCCGGATTGAGGGAAGAAACTGCTCCAGGGTGGGTGTCGATGATCCGGGCTTTGATGGGCTGGTCGGCTGGGTGGAGTTCTGATGAGAGGGAAGTCCAATGTGGAAAATGGCGGCGCCCATGGAGTGGGTGGGGGTCATCTGGCTTGTTGTGAGGTTCTGCCGGGGTGGTGGGCCAAGGCTGGAACCCACCATGCCTCCCGACTGCCTCATGAACGGCTGGGCACAGGGAGAGCAAGGAACCGCTCTGCCCCATGTCTGAAAGTCTCTGGATATACATATATGTATATATGTATCTATGTACATACATATATGTATCTATGTACATACATACATATATGTATATATGTATCTTTTTGCCTATATATACATATATATATATATATATATATATATATATATATATATATATCTTTTTTCTATGTGTCAGTCACTCCCCAACCCTTTTTTTTCTGTCCTTTTTTTTTTTGCTTTTTGGGTCACACCCGGCAATGCTCAGGGGTTACTCCTGGCTCTGCACTCAGGAATTACTCCTGGCGGTGCTCGGGGAACCATATGGGATGCCGGGGATCGAACCCAGGCCAGCATGGGCCGGCGCGTGCAAGGCAAACGCCCTACCCGCTGGGCTATCGCTCCGCCCCCTTTTATTTTATTTTTAACCTACCCTCCACCTGCTACTAACCTATTCTCTGTATGAATGAACTTGTTTGTTGTTAGATTCCACATGGCATTTGCCTTCTGAGCCCATTTATTTCACCTAGATACATCTGTGTTGCTGCGAACAACAAAGATTCTTTTCCTGAACAAATACTATCCATTGTACGTAGGGTCACATTTTGCTTAACAATGGGGGTTCTGAGAAGTGCATTATCTGGTGATTTGGATTGTGCAATCATCATAGTGGCCACTTATGCACGGCCTCAGCCTTCCAGCCATCACGGCGATGGCCTGAGATGTTCCCCAGGACGTCATCATGTGTCACGTGGTGCACACAGCCCCACGTCCCATTTCTCGGTGTATGGGAACTCAATGGCTTCCATGTCCTGGCTACTGCGGTGATGCCACGACAAATGCGGAGAGAAGGTGGTGTTTTGAGTTAGTGTTTTCATTTCCCTTAGATAATACCCGGAAGTGGAATAGTGCTACGCTTTCACTTTTTGAGGACTCCCCATGTAGCTTCGATTGGGGGTGGCAGCAGTTTATATTCCCACCAGTCACAAACTGCCTTCCTTCTCTGCATGCCTCCATCTTTTTTTTCTTTTTGGGGTCACACCCAGTGATGCTCAGGGGTGTCTCCTGGCTCTGTACTCAGGAATTACTCCTGGTGGTGCTCGGGGGCCATATGAGATGCCAGGGATCGAACCCAGGTCAGCCGCATGCCAGGCAAATGCCCTCCCGCTGGACTATTGCTCTGGCCATCTCTCCAAGTCCTTGGCCATACTCATACACTTCTATGGGGCGGGGGAGAAAGTTGGGTCACACCTGGAGGTGCTCAGGGCTTTAGGGCTTAGTCCTAGCTCGTGGTCTGGATTGCCCTCCCCTGTACTACTCAAAGTGCTGGGGTTCAAACTAGACTCAGCCACATGCCAGGCAAACACCCCCTGCACTATGTCTCAGGCCCTTGCTAGTTTTCTTTTCCTTTTTCTCTCTGGAGAGAGGGTGCAGAGGGAACACCCCAAATGGATGCTCAGGGCTTGACTATGTGCTCTGGAGTCATCCTGGTAGGGCTCGGGGGACCACATGTAGTTCCATGCCAGGCATTGAACTGGCGTCAGCCCCATGCAAGACAAGCACCTTCCCAGCTATACTATCTCCTCGGCCGCTGCTACTTCTGTTTTGGAAATTCTTTCCCTCCCTCCCCCCTTCCCCTGCTGACTCTGGTGACCAGAGCCGCACACACGCTGGCTTGTGTGTGCTCACACATTTTGGCTCTGGGGCTTGCTGGCTCGCACATCCGGTGGCATGCAGCGCCCATGGCCTGTCACCACACTCCCTTTCAGCTGCAGAGTTGCTGCACTTATTCCCTGGGCAGCCTGTGGAGGCACACGAGTTCAGGGTGAGGCGCTGGCCAGGGGCCACTGCACGGCTTGCCCATGTGCTCCCCGGAGTCACGTGTTTGATCACGAGGCTTGTACATGGATTTTCGTTTCGGGGCTTACAGGGTTTGTGTCCCTTTCTGTGGTGTTAACGTCCAGCTGACTGTGGTATGGCTGGACATTGCTCAGAGTGCCAGAGAGAGTGGACAGCCTGTGACTTCTTACTTTTCTTTAATACAGGCCATTCTAACAGGTGTGAGGGACAGCTTGTCGGGATTTGATTTGAATTTCTTTGATGATTGGCGATGCTGAGCCCCATTTCATGTGCTCTTGATATCTGTCTCCTTTGGAAAGTGGTCCATTTGAATTCTCTACCAATTTTATTTAATTGGATTAACATTTTGCTCTTGAGTTGTTTGAACAATTTGGCACATTAATCCCTTATTGGCTATATAATTTATAATTTTTTTCTCCCAGGGGCTGGAGTGATAGTAGAGCGGGTAGGGCGTTTGCCTTGTACACTTGCTGACCCACGTTCAATCCCCCGCCATCCCATATGGCTCCCCCTAATCTTCCAGGAGTAGCCCCTGAGTGAAGATTCTCAGCACTGGGTGTGGCTCAAAAATTGGTTTTTCTCCCCTCCCATTTGATAGGTTCTCTCTCTCCCCCTCTCTCCCCACTCTCTCTCTTCCCCCTTTCTTTTTGTCCCCCCTCTCTCTTTCCCTCTCTCCCCCTCTCTCTTTCCCTCTCTTTCTCTCTTTCTCTCTCTCCCCCTCTCTTTTCTCTCTCTCTCTCTCTCTCTCTCTCTCTCTCTCTCTCTCTCTCTCTCTCTCTCTCTCTCTCTCTCTCTCTCTCAGACTTCAGGAGTGAGGTTGAAGGCTGGGGGTATTTGCTTTTCCCAAGTCACATTCCCAGCCCAGTATGTTGTTAATGGTTTCCTTCGCTTGCAGAAACATCTGATTTGTGGGGTACTATTCTTTTGGTCTCTGGGAAAGTCCTAGTCATTACCCAGCTGTCATTTCCTTTTTGCATTACAATTCCTCTTTCAAGCAGCCCTACCCTGCACTATAGCAAGTCAGCAAGTCCACGTGGCAACCCAGATAAGAAAAAAAGTAAATGTCACTGTAAATGGGCAGAATCTCTGCTCCCCTTGGCGGTCATTTGCAGGGAGGAAGCGGCATTGTCTTTTGGTAGCTACACCTGAGGCTGGGGCACTGGGCAGAGACGTGCTCCCTCAGAGAACCTGGGAGAACCTGAGAGAAACTTCAAATGGAAAATCCAGGGGCCAGAGCACAGCAGGCAGGGCATTTGCCTTCACGCAGCAGTTCTGGGTACAATCCCCAGCATCCCATATGGTCCCCGAGCACCTCCAGGAGGCCAGGCGTAACCCCTGAGCATTGCCGGGTGTAAACGAGAAAATAAAAAAAAAACCGACAATGTACTCTTAGCTGGACAGCTAGGGCTGAGGGTGCTCTGAGAAGGGGAGGCTCTCTTCCTTCTGGGGAGGGTCACACCCGTGTGCTCAGGGCTTACTCCTGGCTCTGCACTCAGGGATCACTCCCGGCCATGTTTGGGAGCCTTATGGAATGCTGGGTCCATGCCAGCCACCTGCAAGGCAAACACCCTATCCACTGTACTATCTCTCCACCCTGTCTATTTCTGTGTTTACATAAAAGCTGAGCTCATCTCTGAAGTGGGGTAAGGGAGAGGATGAACATTTATGGAATATTTTTTAATCAATTAATTTATTCACAAATATAAATAAAGTCCTTGTATAGACCAGACATCGTATATGAATTTTTTTAAATGAATGACTAAGGGGTTGGAGGGATAGTACCATGGGTAAGGCGTTTGTCGTGCACACGGCCAACCTGGGTTTGATTCCCAGCAACCCATATGGTCCCCAAGCACCGCCAGGAGTAATTCCTGCATGTAGAGCCAGGAGTAACCCCTGAGCATAGCTGGGTGTGACCCAAAAAAAAAAAAAAAGACTTAAATCCTTTTGGGGGTGGGGGTTGGGGGATCGGGTATGATAGAGGAGATAGCGCTGAATAATCTGGGTAGAATGAATCCTGGTTGAATCCAGATGGCAGGAGCCTTCAATGAACAGGATTTTTCTGTGAGCCTGAAGGAATCACGACCTGGAAGTGCTTTTGTTTATTTGGTTTTGGGCCACACCCAGCAGCACTCGGGGAGTGCCAGAGCTTGATCCTGATGGTGCTGGGCACCAAACAGTGCCTGGAGCCAAACCCAGGCCTCCCACATGCACGGCAGCCACATCCCCGCCCTGGATGTGAGGAGGAGGCAGTGTCCCGCGCCTCAGAGGGGCTCAGGGCTCCCCAGGACTGCGGAGAGCAGTGGGGGCGTGGGGGGTGGGGAGGCGGAGGCAGAAGCAGCCGTGGATGGTGGAGCAGGCGCTCATCCAGACAACTGCTGAGGATTACCAGGATGGATCTCGGGCCCACTGGGATCCACTTTAAATGGTTCTCCAAACCGGTGCTCTTAGCGGCTTGATTGTGCGCATTCTAATAACCATCGCAAAGTTTCTGTTCTCAAGAACCCCTGATGTGGAGGAGTGGACTGAGGCAGAGAAAGACACACAGGCCTGGTGGTTGGGATGCTGTTCGTCTAATGAAGGGGGCTGAGGGGTGTGTGCGTCACGGACGGGGCAGGCGGGTGGTGTGTGTGTGAGGAATGGGGCCGGGTGATATGTGAGGGAATAGGGGTTGGCAGTATGTGAGGAATGGGGAGCAGATGGTGTGTGTGAGGAATGGGAGCCAGGCGTGTGGTGTGTGTGAGGAATGGGGGCAGGTGGTGTGTGTGAGGAATGGGGCAGACGTGTGGTGTGTGTGTGAGGAATGGGGGGGCAGATGGTGTGTGTGAGGAATGGGGGGCCAGACGTGTGGTGTGTGTGTGAGGAATGGGGGGCCAGACGTGTGGTGTGTGTGAGAAATGGGGGCCAGACGTGTGGTGTGTGTGAGGAGTGGGGAGCAGATGGTGTGTGTGTGTGTGAGGAATGGGGGGTCAGACGTGTGGTGTGTGTGTGAGGAATAGGGGGCAGATGGTGTGTGTGAGGAATAGGGGCCAGACATGGTATGTGTGAGGAATGTGGCCAGGTATGTGGTGTGTGTGTGAGGAATGGGGGGGCCAGACATATGGTGTGTGTGAGGAATGGGGGCCAGGCGTGGTGGTGTGTGTGTGAGGAATAGGGGGCAGATGGTGTGTGTTGAGGAATGGGGGCAGATGGTGTGTGTGTGTGTGTGTGTGTGGAATGGGGGGGCAGACGTGTGATGTGTGTGTGTGTGTGAGGAATGGGGGCAGACGTGTGGGTGTGTGTGTGTGAGGAATGGGGGCAGACGGTGGTGTGTGTGAGGAATAGGGGGCAGATGGTGTGTGTGTGAGGAATGGGGGCAGACGTGTGGTGTGTGTGTGAGGAATAGGGGCAGACGGTGGTGTGTGTGAGGAATGGGGGGCAGACGTGGTGGTGTGTGTGTGAGGAATGGGGGGGCAGACGTGTGGGGTGTGTGTGTGAGGAATGGGGGCCAGACGGTGGTGGTGTGTGTGTGTGAGGAATGGGGCCAGACGTGGGTGTGTGTGTGTGAGGAACAGGGGGCAGATGTGTGGTGTGTGTGAGTGGAGCACGTTGGGTGATTCTTGGGGACATCAGAACCGGTGTGTGAGAGATGCTGAAGGAAGCAGGAGCTGGGCTGCAGAGGGTCACGGGAAGGTGTCGGCTTGCTGCTGTAGGAGCCAGGGAATCTGCCAAGAGCTCTAATGGGGGCGGGGCAGAGGGCAGCAGGTGCTGGCCAGGAGTGGTAGTGACGGACCAGGTGAAGTGGGACAGCGCGTGGATGCAGGAGCAGCCAGGGGAGTCCAAGAGAAGGGGTGATTAGAGCCTCAGGGGGGACAGGGCAACCCCCAGGAGAACCCAAGGGGGCCACAAGTGAACATCACATAAATGGGGCCATGGCACAAGACTCGAGGCCACCGAGGAAGATGAGAAGCAGCAGTTGGGACATGAACAGCGTTTGGGTGATGGTCCCGGAACGGACGATAGTGCTAAGAGCCCTGAGTGGACTGTGGGATGTACTGGGGCCTCGGGCCATCAGGGTGGAAACAGTGATGTGGGTTGCAGCCATCAAAGTGTGACTTGGGCATAGATAAGCGGGATAGAACTTACAGACCTGGATGAGGTCACCGGGAGCAGGGAGAGACAGGCCTGGGGGGCAGAAGCAGGTGGGCAGGAGGAAGGAGACCCCACAGAGAGGCCCACCGACAGGAACCCTGGGGAGAGCCCCCAGTTCTGAACATGGACGTCATGGGTCACACATGCTCAGGGGAGGCAGGAGGGCAGGCAGGGATGACGGGATGAGGGCACCGGAATGCCATGGGGGTCCACAGAGGGGATGACCACGGACAGGGGCCCGGGCTGCAGGAAGTGTCCAGGTGAGAGGGTGGGATGAAGGGTTCGGAGGAAGCAGGGGTGATAGAGTGTGAGGGGCCAGAGAAGAAGGCGGGGCTGGGAGTCTGGGATGGGCAGATGACGGTGGGCACCATCCCAATGCAGGTGAGAAGAGGGCGGAGGGAGGTTGGGCAAGAAGACGAAGCAAGGCCAGGCTGCCGGGCACCTGTGGGGAGGGGGAGACAGCCCATCCCTCGGGGAGAGCGGGGTTCCCAGCTGACCGGCCAGGGAAGCTTGCAAGGCCCATAGCCTTTACTGAGCCTCATGGCCCAGACCAAGTCGCTGACCACTTGAGACCAGATAAGATGCAGGCAGGAGCCAGAGCAGGCTCAGCTGTTGTGCAGATACAGGATGACGGGGGATGACGGAGGATGACAGGGGATGACGGGGGATGACGGAGGATGACAGGGGATGACGGGGATGACGGAGGATGACAGGGGATGACGGAGGATGATGGGGGATGACTGGAGGATGATTGGGGATGACGGAGGATGACAGGGGATGACGGGGATAGACGAGGATGACGGAGGATGATTGGGGATGATGGGGATGACAGGGATGACGGAGGATGATTGGGGATGACGGGATGAAGGAGGATGATTGGGGATGACTTGGGGATGATGGAGGATGATGGGGGATGACAGGGATGATAGGGGATGACAGGGATGATGGTGGATGACCAGGGATGACAGAAGGATGATGGGGAGATGGGAAATGATGGGGATGATGGGGATAGCGGGGGATGACGGAGGATGATGGGGTAGATGGAGATGACGGGGATAGCGGAGGATGATGGAGGATGACGGAGGATGATGGAGAGATGACGGGGGATGACGGAGGATGATGGGGATGACAGGAGATGATGGAGGATGATGGGGGATGACGGAGGATGATGGGGATGACTTAGGAGATGATGGAGGATGATGGGGATGACAGAGGATGATGGGGGAGATGGGAGATGATGGGAGATGACGGAGAGATGATGGGGAGAGAGGGGATGACGGAGGATGATGGGGATGACAGGAGATGATGGAGATGATGAGGGGATGACAGGAGATGGCGGAGGATGCCAGGGGATGGCGGAGAGATGACGGAGGATGATGGGGGGGATGACGGGGATGACGGAGGATGTCGGGGGATGACGGAGGATGATGGGGGATGACGGAGGATGGCCAGGGATGACGGAGAATGATGGGGTGTGCCGCAAACAGCGGGTAGGCACCGACCTTGCAGGCGTTCAACCCAGTTCAATCCCTGCACTGCATAGGGTCCCCTGAGCACTACCAAGAGTGACACCTAAACACAGAGCCAGGAGTAAGCTCTGAGCACCTCCAGGTGTGGCCCAAAAGCCAGAACAAAAGAAAGAAAAATGTCGTTGTGGTGGGGCCTCCGGACAGGGGTGAAGAGAAGCGGGCTTCAGTGCCAAAGGACATGGCCAGCACTCAGCCTCCATGGTGTCTCTGCCGAGGCTGGCATCGCACAGGCCCAGGGAGCGCTGGGAGGGACACGGTGGAGGAGGGTCGTGGTGAAGAGGGACTCAAAGAGCAGGTCCAGGGATGACCTGAAGTGACCCGGCCACGGCAGGGCACCAGTAAGTCGCTGGAGCCGGAAGGAAAGGCAGGGCGGCTGGTGAAGTGGAGGTGAGCAGTCATTATGTCAAGAGTGACTTCAGTGGAGTGTCGGTCCCCGAGCCAGGCTGTAGTGTCTGAGCGAGCAGCCCTCGGGCTGTAAAAGGTCGCAGAGCAACACTCAGCCTCTCCTACTCCAGGGGGCTTGTTTGGGGGTTCTGCTGTTTTGTTCTAAGGTCACACCCATGCTTCTCAGGGGTTCTGGGTCACTCCTGGCAGTGTTGAGGGGGACCCTAGTGTACAGCCTGGCTCAGTCCTCAGAGTCACGCCCCACCCCGAGGCTGGTGTGCTGTGGCCGTGAGCTTGGTCTGTCGGCTGGGGAGACTGGAGTGGGGCTTTCAGCAGGCAGGTGACCCAGTCCAGTGCCGGGTGCGGGCACAGGTGGGGTCGGGGCAGCTTCAGGGGGCAGGGGTGCAAGTGTTGGGCCCAGGGAGGAAGGTGGGAAGGAGTGGACAGAGTGGACAGATGACGAAGCCAGAGAATGTCCCGCTGGGAATCTCAGTGGTCCCTGGCCCCTTCCTGGTGTTGGCACGGCTGGCCCGAGCTTTCTCTGCTAGGCAGGAAAGTATCCAGGGCTGCAACGTGGTGGTGGTGGGTCCATGGGAGAGGCCCTTGAAACAGCCCGAGATGGGGCTCTGGGGGGAGGTTCCCAATTCCTCAGGCCCAGATGAACAAGCAAGACCCTGTGGGGGGAGAGAGGGGCATGGGGTCCTCAGAAGGTGACCTCAGCATGGCACTGTGGAGAGTGAGGGGAGCATGGGGTCCCTCAGGTGACCTCAGCATGGCACTGTGGAGAGTGAGGGGGGGCACGGGGTCCCTCAGGTAACCTCAGCATGGCACTGTGGAGAGTGAGGGAGCACGGGGGTCCCTCAGAAGGTGACCTCAGCATGGCACTGTGGAGAGTGAGGGGGGGCATGGGGTCCCTCAGGTGACCTCAGCATGGCACTGTGGAGAGTGAGGGGAGCATGGGGTCCCTCAGGTGACCTCAGCATGGCACTGTGGAGAGTGAGGGAGCACGGGGTCCCTCAGGTAACCTCAGCATGGCACTGTGGAGAGTGAGGGAGCACGGGGTCCCTCAGGTAACCTCAGCATGGCACTGTGGAGAGTGAGGGAGCACGGGGTCCCTCAGGTAACCTCAGCATGGCACTGTGGAGAGTGAGGGGAGCACGGGGTCCCTCAGGTAACCTCAGCATGGCACTGTGGAGAGTGAGGGGAGCACGGGTCCCTCAGGTGACCTCAACAAGGCACTGTGGAGAGTGAGGGAGCACGGGGTCCCTCAGAAGGTGACCTCAGCATGGCACTGTGGAGAGTCGGGAGCATGGGGTCCCTCAGGTGACCTCAGCAAAGCACTGTGGAGAGTCGGGGGGGAGCACGGGGCCCCTCAGGTGACCTCAGCAAGGCCCTGTAAGGGTGAGGGGGAGCACGGGGTCCCTCAGGTGACCTCAGCCTCCTCAGAGAGCTGCAGCCCAACCCTCCGCCCCGCTGAGTGGGGAGAGGTAGAGGGGAGTATAGGATTCTTCCTCAGTGGACGCAAGCAGCGTCTCATTTGATGTCAGTGAAGGCAGACGGTGACGGATTCACATCCTGAGCCCCAGAAGCATCCAGGGCCCCAGGAGGGAGGCCCAGGGAGGGCCGCTGACATCTGGCTGCCTCCCTCCCCCACCTGCACCCTGGGGCAGGCACACGGCTGACACAGCACGGCCCACGTGGCACCACTTGGTCGGCCTTCAGTCGGGCAGCAAAGGGCATCACTCCCCCAGCCCCACAGCCGCTAGAGCCAAGCGCACCCAGTCATCTGAGATTCTGTCAGTGTGACCCTGTGGCCATGACCTACGTCCAGTCCTATGGGCTGGGCGCGCCAGACCTCCTCACGCTGCTCACACACTCTGATGTGTAAGCTCTCTGGGGCTGGCAATATGGTTCAGTGGCACAGCACGTGCCTCCTAAGCCTGAGGCCCCAGGTTCGACCCCTGAGGAGGTCCGTTCGCCTGCCTGTGCTCAGGAAGCCACAGCCTGCAGGGGAGAGGGGCAGGCACAGACGCACGGTGGAGGCGAGGCTTCCTGGGGTGGCGCAGAGCAGATGACTCTGGAACAACTTTTGTTTTTGTTCGTTTATTTATTGCTTTTGGGGTCACTCTTAGTGATTCTCAGGGTCACTCCTGACTTTGCACTCAGAAATTACTCCTGGCAGCACTCGGGGGACCATGTGGGATGCTAAGGATTGAGCCTGGGTTGGCTGCATGCAAGGCAAACGCCCCTCCCGCTGGACTATCACTCCAGTTCCTGTTTTTTGGTTTTTTTGGTTCTCTCTCTCTCTCTTTCTTTCTTTCTTTCTTTCTTTCTTTCTTTCTTTCTTTCTTTCTTTCTTTCTTTCTTTCTTTCTTTCTTTCTTTCTTTCTTTCTTTCTTTCTTTCTTTCTTTCTTTCTTCCTATCATCTATCATCTACCTAATCTATCATCTCTATCTATCTCTCTATCTCTCTCTCTATCTATCTCTCTATCTATCTATCTATCTCTCTATCTATCTCTCTATCTATCTCTCTATCTCTCTCTATCTCTCTATCTCTCTATCTCTCTATCTCTCTATCTCTCTATCTCTCTATCTATCTATCTATCTATCTATCTATCTATCTATCTATCTTTGTGTCACACCTGGTGGTGCCCAGCACTTACTCCTGGCTCTGATCTCAGGGCTCACTCCTAGAGGGCCTCAGCACCATAAGAGGTGCTGGAGATCATGCAAGGGGGCCGTCCCCCAGGTGTATGTCCTCTCTCTAGCCCTTTTGGTTGTTATTTGCAGAGCTGCACACCTGCTGGTGCTCAGGGGCTTACTCCTGGCTCTGCTCAGGGATCACGGCGACATGGGGTGTCAGGGATCTCAGGGACCCCCTGTGCGAGGCAAGCGCCCACCCGCTGAGCTACTGCTCCAGCCCTCTCCAGCCTCTCCTTTCAGCGTTTAGAGGACTGGGGACTGACTAAGGAGGGGGCCCACGAGGGGCCTCTGGGAGAGTGAATTTGGATTTCCTGAGGGATAGCCAAGGACTAGGTGGGGGAAGGTTGTCGGCTCTGCGGGAGAGGCCCAGTCTGAAGAGGACAGTGATTTGTTCTTCCTTCCGGAACTGAGACTTTGAGAGAGTGAGGCAGCGTGGTTGGGAGTTGTTGTATGGCCAGGAGACGGGCAGGGAAGGGCCCAGGAGAAGCAGGAAATGGTAAGGAAAACTGAGGAAAGGGGTGCGTGAGTGAGGGGCATGTGAGCCATCAAACATTACAAGATCTGTTTTCTTCCGTAAGTCAGCATAATTGGTTGAAAATTTTGTGGGTGGGAAACCCCAAGCCTAAACCTTGCCCCTAATTCTGGAAAAAAAAACCTCATAAAATGTCTAGAATTTATAAACTTGCAATACCTCCCCCACGGTTCACCAAAATTACCAAAGGGTGAAAAACCAAGGTCTGGGAATACTCATTTTTAATCTGTTTGTCATGCGGATCTAATTGTTTGCCCAGAATCTCTGGAGCCAGTCTCATACCCCTCCTGAACAGCAGGGGGCGCAAACGCACTGCTTCTGAATCCACAACCAGAGCAAAAAAAAAAAAAAAAGGCCACTGAACTTGGTGACTCCTTCGCCCATCCCCTGACCCCCTCCGCCCTCCCCATCTCGGACCACCACGATCCCTTCATCCTGGTATTTTACCTCAACTACTTCTCAAACCCAACTTCTCAACCTGTCCACAAATCCACAGAGGATCAGAGGATCAGCAAAAAATCAGGATTTAGATCAGAGGAAC
>JAJIBD010011313.1:0-23173 GCA_021461705.1 Cryptotis parvus
AGCACCTTACCCCTATAGTGTCTCTTCAGCCCTGTCTTTTTGCTTTTCTTTTTCTCTTCTTTCCTTCTTTCCTTCTTTCCTTCCTTCCTTCCTTCCTTCCTTCCTTCCTTCCTTCCTTCCTTCCTTCCTTCCTTCCTTCCTTCCTTCCTTTTCTTTCTTTTTTTGTTTTTAGGTCACACCGGCGATGCTCAGGGGGTTACTCCTGGCTCTGCACTCAGGAATTACTCCTGGCGGTGCGCTGGGGAACCATATGGAATGCCGGGATCGAACCCCAGGCCGGCACAGGCCGGCCACGTGCAAGGCAAACGCCCTACCCACTGGGCTATTACTCCGACCCCCCTTTTTTTCTATTTTTGCATCACACCGGCAATGCTCAGGGGTTACCTCCAGGCTCTGCACTCAGTAATTACTCCTGGCGGTGCACGGGGACCATATGGGATCCAGGGATCGAACCTGGGTGAGTCACTTATAAGACCATCTGGGCTTTTCTTAGAAAAAAAAAAGAGGGCTCAGAGTGATAGTACAGTGAGTAGGCACTCACTTTGCACGCAACCAACCCAGGTTCAATCCCTGGCATCCCATATGGTGTTCCCAAGCACACCAGGGAGAATTCCTGAGTGCCAAGGACACTTGGGTATTGCAGAGGTTTGCCTGCCCCCACCCCAAAAAAAATCAGAAAAGTATAAAAACTGTGTCAAGCACTGGGCACTCTCTGACTTCTCCTTTTGAGGCACATTTAGCTTCCGGGGCATGTCTGGAGTGCCCCAAGCTCACAGTGTGGCCACATTTTCTTTCTTTTTTTTTTTTTGCTTTTTGGGTCACACCGGCGTGCTCAGGGGTTACTCCTGGCTCTGCACTCAGGAATTACCCTGGCAGTGCTCGGGGGACCATATGGGATGCCAGGGATCGAACCTGGTCCGGCACAGGCCGGCCGCGTGCAAGGGCAAACGCCCTACCGCTGGGCTATCGCTCCGGCCCCCAGGCCACATTTTCTAGGGACAGCAACATGGCCTTGGCCACGGAGCAGCCCTTCAGCACGGACACCTGTGCTCAGGCCCCAGCCTGGCTCTCCCAGTCGGTGCCAAGAAGGGCCGAGAAGTTGGTCACCCCAGGTTTGACCCAGAATACTTGGCCGCGGATGCACTTTTGCTGCAGGTGAAAAGTGAGCCTGAGCCGTGGCTGTGCCCAGTGAGGGAGGGTCAGGGGGCAGAGGAACCCCCGGCTTAGGGCGCCCACCTCCCAGAGCTCACCGTCTTGCTCCACCCTTGCTGGCGAGAAGCGTCCGCCTCTGCTGCTGTAAACGGGCAGGAGGGGCCGGGAAGCGTCCGCCTCTGCTGCTGTAAACGGGCAGGAGGGGCCGGAGGAGGGCCTGGGGCTCTCGGGGTAGGGCGTGACCACCCAGCACATCCTCAGAAGGGCCAGGCGCTGAATGAGGAAGGACCCTCTGCCTCTCGAGGCGGAAGCAGCTCGTTCCCCTCTCTCTCTCTCTCTCTCTCTCTCTCTCTCTCTCTCTCTCTCTCTCTCTCTCTCTCTCTCTCTCTCTCTCTCTCTCTCTCTCCCCCCCCCCCCCCCCCCCCCCCCCCCCCCCCCCCCTCTCTCTCTCTCTCTCTCTCTCTCTCTCTCTCTCTCTCTCTCTCTCTCTCTCTCTCTCTCTCTCTCTCTCTCTCTGCCATCTGTGGGGGCGGGGGATGGGGCGTCACCATTCCTGCCTTTGTGATGGAAATTAACATGCCCCTGTCCACAATTATTATTTAAATACTTAACTTCTGTGTGTTTGCTATTTAAATAATGCCACTTGACTTATTCCAATATTAAGCCTCTGTATTGTCTTTACTATTTAAATATTCCCCAGAGAGCCTTTATTAAACATTCAACTCCCGCGTTACTCCACAGTGCTTGGGCTCTTGTCATGCAGGCCCCTGACCAAAGTTCGCTTCCTGGCACCCCAGATTGTCCCCTGAGCCCCACAGGAAGTGATTCCTGTGCACAGAACCAGGAGTAAGCCCTGAGCATGATCGTCGTGGCCCCCAAACCTAAACAAATAACTGAACATTATTCCTTAGTCATGGTCTGGCTCTGGGGCCAGAATGTCACAGGAATGTGGATTCCACCCAGAAGGGTGGAGGGGAGGGGCAGGAACACAGCAGGGGCCTACTACATGCTCGCCCAGCGCCTCATGCCTGATTTATTTTTATTTATTTATTTATTTTTGCTTTTTTTTTTTTTTTTTTGGGGGTCACACCTGGCGATGCTCAGGGGTTTCTCCTGGCTCTGCACTCAGGAATTACTCCTGGCGGTGCTCGGGGGACCATATGGAATGCCGGGGATCGAACCGGGTTGGCAGCGTGCAAAGCAAAAAGCCCTCTTCGCTGGACCATCGCTCTGGCCCCAGCCTCATGCCTGATTTAGCAGGACAACTTGGGGCTCACTTCCCCGAGTGCACACACCGGTCTCCCACAATGCCCTGAGGCACAAGTGACTAACTGAGGTCTAGGAGTGGGTGAGCCTCCCTGAGGAAGAGGGTCACAGTCAGGCGGGATTGGGCCAGGATCCAGAAGGAGCTACACTGTCCTGTCCCTTCTTCAAGAGCAAGAGACAGGGGGAATATTTGAAGCTTTGGGAGACCCAGTCCCTGAGTTACTGACCCTTTCGCTGGCCCCCAGGTGCAGGAGAATGAGACCAGCCACAGTGCTAGTGGACCCCTGGGGTCCCTTCCCCAGGAGGGGGATGCTGGGTGTCAGGAAGGACACTCATTCTGAATGATGGAGCCACTGAAAGCAGGATGGGGGAGGCCTTTGTCTCAGGTCCATGAACCAGAAGCAATGGCTCCCCGGATTTAGGTTGGAGAGTTGGTTCTGTGGGGTTGTTGGGCCGTACTCAAGAGACTATGGAATCCCCAGGGGTGGAACTGGGCCTTGGTGCTATCCTTGTAACAGACTAGACTCATGCATTGTTCCACAACTTGCCTTATCGTGAGGTTTACCCTGCAGCTCTCGGAAAACACAAATTACTAAGCCTTCCTTGGGGACTTCGATTCAGGACACTTTGAGGGTGCTCGGAAGGAACTTCTATCCCTCCCGTGGGGTCTCATGATGAGAGAGACCAGGCCTGCCGCCTGCTTTCCTTCGGGCCCACCTTCTTTGCTTCTATTCCCCCCAGGGGTAAGTGGCTCCCGGCCTCACCTGTGACTAGGTTCTAAGCACAGGTTGCCGTCAAGGGAATGTTTAGAACGCACATCGGGAAAATAACTAGCATGTAATGGCCGGAAAGTCTGCAGAGGGTTGTGCAAATGTTTGATGTCGTTATATTGACTTGGCCCCAGATAGATAAAATGTGTTTGTATTTCACGAAGTATGTGTCACTTAGATACCCAGTAAGGTGTCCCGTGATCCCTGTCAGAGGTCAGCAACCCTGCTGATGGCACCCATGGGGCACAGGCTCTGCCTGGGGGGGTGGTGACTGGGGGCAAAGGCAGCGCTGACAAGCAGGAACAAGGTGACAAGAAGGTCAGAGCAGGCCCAAGTCCTCTTCCTCACGCGCCTTCCCAGCTCTGCCCTTGCTGGAGCTCACTCCGCTTAGAGCGTCAGTGCCGGGCACACCTCCGGCAGCTCACACTTGAATGCGGTTTCATTAACTAACACCAACTGCAGCACACGGTCTGGAGCGAAAGCACAGTAGGTTGGGCATTTGCGTTGCATGCAGACAACCCAAACTCGATCCATGGCATCCCATATGGTCTCCCAAATACTGCCAGGAGAGATTGCTGAGGCAGAGCCAGCAGTAACCCTTGAACATTGCTGAGCGTGGCCCCCAAACAAAAGAAAACAGAAAAAATAAATTGCAGCACAGTTGCCCATTGTCAACATGTTGAATCTCAGTCATGTTTGGGGGTTCACCTCTTCAGGTGCTTCCCTGAATGCAGCAAATGCATTGTCCTCTCTTCTGGGAATATTCATAGGCCGTGGTGTGTGGCGGTCTCAGCTGCTCATCGTTTTTCCTTAGGACTGGGCTCGGTTTCCACTGTGGGCTATACACTCATTCACTCACACATCCGTGAGTTTTCCAGCTCCCTGCTTGTCACAATTTTAGGTCCCTGTGATGACATTATCAATTTAGGGTTGATGTTTCCGAAAATTGCCATCAGGGACTGGTTCTAATGTTATACAGCCTCTTCCCAGGAAGAGTTGGATTATGTAGTTGGTTTGATGTGGGATCAGACCAAGGATATTGTGGGTCCCTGCACTTTCCTATCTAAAACATGCACGAGGGGACCGGAGCAAGAGTACAGCAGGTAGAATGTTTGCCTTGCAAGCAGCTGACCCTGCGTTCAATCCCTGACCCCACATGTGATCCACCAAGCCCCACCAGGAGTGATCCCTGAGCAGTGCCAGTTGTGACCCCAAACAAACATGCACACAAAAAGTACATATGAATCACCTGGATCTCATTAACTGCAGGGTCGGGCAGGAGACAGCTCACACACCGGTGCTCGAGGCCCGGCTCCAGTTCCCAGCACCACCTGGTCCTCCAAGGTGCTGGAGGGTCAACCTCGAGCATAGAACCAGGAGCAGCCCCACCCTGATCCCCTAGCAACAGAGGTTGGGGCCCAGGACCCTCAAAACAGACAAATAAATAAACGCTGATCAAGGGTGACTAGGTCTGAGGCAGGCAGCACTATGGGGAGGATGGGGGCGCTCCAGGTGAGGTCAGAGAGCGTCCCCGAAGCCTTGGTGTTACCTGAGTGATAAAGAGTCATTAGGTCTCAGTCACACAGTCGACAGAGCCTTGTAAGCACAAAGGATAAAGCGTGCGCAGTGCCCTGTGGGCGCAGACAAGGTGCTAAGGTACCAGGATTGGAAAGGTGGCAGGCCTGGGGGGAGTGTGCTGAGCACTCAGCGAGATAGGCCCAGAGGACTCGGGCTGGGAAACGGGAGCAAGGCAGGTCACTGACCCCTGGCTGAGGCAATGGCCACAGGTGACCTTATCTGGACATGCTGACCCACTAACAGTCCCACAGCTCTCGTAGAGTCAGTTTCGTCTGCCGGGAGAGCCTGTGGGTTTCAGGGGGCCAGGAGATTGTATGGGAAGCGCTTCAGTGGGGACGTGGAGAGCCTTTACACCAGGTTTTTCAGTCACGCTCTATGTCCCTTTCCCAAGAACCCAGGATTTTATTTGGTTAAACATTTCTTTGGGGAAGGGGGATTCCCAAGCAATGCTCAGAAGGTCTGGGGACCATTCCTGGGGATGCAGCCACCTCGGTCCAGTCCCTGGCACCACATGGTCCTCGAAGCACCCAAGTGTGTAATTCAATGCCAGGGCCTGAAGAGAGGTGCAGGGATCTGCGTGGGACTTCCAGGGCCATGCTGTGCTGGAGGTTCAAACTCGGGTCCCAGCACCCCGAGAAATCTCCCAGTCCTGCCAACACCCTTGTCAAGCTCTGATCTGAAGAGTCAGAAAGACCCAACCTCGTGAGCAGGAGTGGGGAAGGGAGTCTTGACAACAGCCCTATACTTTGTGCCTTAGGAAGGCCAAGGTGAGCGCAGCCCGTGGTTCCCAGGGTAGTCAGGGAAGACCTCTTGGAGGCAGTGGCAAATAGCCTTGAAGGGCTCACAAGCTTAGCAAAGAACTGATGCAAGGGTAAACAGGCTTCCAGAATACAGTTATTTGTACAACACTGGGAGATTGCACAGCAGAAGTTCAAGCTACAGTGGGGGGTGAGGTAGACAGAGAGATAGAGGGGTTGGGACATGCAGAGCCCCTTGTTCCAAACTGAAGAGGTCTGACTTACTGAGGCAGACAAGAGAGGACTTTAAGAGAACTTTAAGTGGGCTGGAGCAATAGGCCAGTGGGTAGGGCGTTTGCCTTGCACGCGGCCGGCCTCTGCCGGCCCGGGTTCGATCCCCGGCATCCCATATGGTCCCCTGAGCACCGCCAGGAGTAAATCCTGAGTGCAGAGCCAGGACTAACCCCTGAGCATCGCGGGTGTGATCCCAAAAGCAATAAATAAATAAACAAACAAACAAATGGACAAATAAAGAATGAATGAATGAATGAATGAATAAATAAATAAAAAGAGAATTTTAAGTCAAGGAATCAGATAGATAGCCAGAGAATATCTCTCTAATAGCTAATACGGAAGCCTGAGTGTGGAGAGCAGTTTAAAAGACTGAACAATAAGGGCCAGATAGTACAGCAGGTAGGGCATTTGCCTTGCTTGAGGCTGGTCTGGGTTTGAGTCCCAGCATCCCAGGAGAGGGTTGCACTGCCAGGAGTGATCTTTACCCCACAGCGCCAGAAGTAAGATGCAGGTGTGGTCTGGAAACAATAAAAGTAACAGTCGTAAGAAAAGATCGTTTCTCCTCTTCAAGGGAGGAAGTCAGAGATTCTGGCCAGGCACGGAATAGTGGTCACTGAAGGGGGAATTGTGTCATTCTTAACATCTGGACTTAGAGCTGACATGTGGTTGAAAACATCGAAGAACCAAGGAAAGAAAGAGGGGGGTGGGGAGAGAGAAATGAAAAGCTATTTTCGCCTGAAAAGCTAATTTGATGATGAAATTACCCCCATATGGAAAGTTTGAATCTTCAGCACATATAACCCAAGAAGGGTCCAGGTTTTTGTTGTGATTGGATGTGATGGATGTTATTATTATTATTATTATTATTATTATTATTATTTGGTGTTTGGGCCACACTCAGTAATGCTCAGGGCTTAATCCTGGCTCTGTGCTTAGGGATCACTCCTGGCAGTGCTCTGAGGACCATAAGAGGTGGTGAGGAGGGCCGGAGCGATAGCCCAGCAGGTAGAGCGTTTGCCTTGCATGCGGCCGGCCCATGCTGGCCCTGGGTTTGATCCCCAGCATCCCATATGGTCCCCCGAGCACCGCCAGGAGTAATTCCTGAGTGCAGAGCCAGGAGAAACCCCTGAGCATTGCCGGGTGGGACCCAAAAAAAAAAAAAAAAAAAAAAGGTGGTGAGGATGGAAACTGGGTCAGCAGTGTCCAAACTTGCTGTACTATTTTTTTAGCCCTAGGGTTCATATTATTGATAAGGAACCCAAAAGCAGAAAGACACTTTCTCAGTAGACTGCAGCATAGAACAGCCGGAGCACATTCGGGAACCCCAGGGTCCATCTTTAGCACCACACGTTTCCCAGAGCGCGGGCAGAAGTGACCTCCAGCATTGACCCAAGGGTAGCCGCTAGCACCACCAGGAGGAGCCCCACAAATGAAACAGATTGCTTAAAGAGCTACAAGTGTCTGTTTTGCATGTCGGAACCCTGTTTCCATCCCTGGCACCACGTGCCCTCCAGCACAGAGCCAGAAGTCCCTGAGCATCGCCTGATTGGACCAAATACCAAAACCCCAGCCCAAAGTGACAGATGGGCTCAGACCAGGAATTTCCTTGCTTCTTTGAGTCTGTCGTGGTGCTTATTTTCAATCTTTTTGTCCTCCTCAGGTTTTACCCCAGGAGAATAATTTCTCCATTCTAATCTGAAATGAGTATATCTGTTTATGATCATGCTAGATGCCTACCGGTTTACTTTTTTCTTTTTAGTGTTAGGGCCTATCTGGCTGTACTCTGGATTACTCCTGGTTCTGTGCTCAGAGATCACTCCTGGCAGAGCTCAGGGGAACATATTGGATGCTGGGGATAGAAGCCTGGTCAGCCATGGGCAAGGCAAATGCTCTACCTGCTGTATTAATGCTCCAGCCCCTACCTTTCTTTCCCTTTCTAGTTACTTATTTATTATTGACTCACCATAAGACATACAGTTACAAAGCTGTTCATAATCGTTTCAGTCATACAATGTTCTAACAGCCTCCCTTCACCAGTGCACATTTCCCACCACCAATGTCCCAGGTTCCCTCCTCCCAACCCCTCTAACCCCAGTCCAGCCCCTACTTTTCAATTAATTCATCTGAATAGTAATTCACATAGGGCAGCAGAAACCTAACTTTATTTATTTATTGTTTTTGAATCACATCCAGCAATGCTCATGGGTTACTCCTGGCTTTGCCCTCAGCAATTACTCCTGGTGGTGCTTGGAGGACCATATGGGATGCTGGAGATCGAACCCAGGTCAGTTGTATGCAAGGAAAACACCCTACCTGCTGTACTATGACTCCAGCCCATAATTTTAAAGTAAACTCCCTTCTTCAACTGCTGCTGACAGTTCATTCCAGGCTTTTTTTTCTGGCCTTGTCATCATGCTGCGGAAGCCCAAATCTTGCCCTGTGTGCTGACCAAGTGCCCAGCTGCCCGTCCAGATCTGCCCTATCAGGCTTCCCCACATGACCTTTATACGCTTATCTCCTGCTGCCATGACTTTCTCCCTGGGACCAAATTCCACTCATTCATTCTCCAAGGCTCAGTTCAAACACCTCCTGCTCTCTGCGGCCATCTCTGGTCTCTCTGCAGCCATTGTCTCTCCAGGGGAAAGGCTGGTCATGTTTCTGAATTGTTGAGTCTTTATAAATAAATATGTTAATATATTTATAAATAAATACATATACACGTTGTAGGGAGTTCAGGATGCCACTCTGTCTCACGTTCTTTGATTTAAAGAAAGCCTTTGATTCTGTGGAGTCTGAAGCAGTCATTGAAGCCCTAGCCAAACAGGGCGTTCAAACCCAATATATCAAGATCCTTTGTGAGCTGTATTATGGATTCACCACCAGGATCTCACCATTCTACAAAGAAGTGATCATCAATGTCAAAAGAGTAGTTAGGCAGGGTGATACCATTTCACCAAAACTCTTCAGTGCCACCCTTGAGAACATCATTCGACAATTAGAATGGGATGGAATTCCCACTTCACTGATGACATCGTTCTAATAACACCAAACATTAGCCAAGCGGCACAAATGCTGGCTGACTTTGACCGAGAATGTGGAAAGATAGGTCTACAGCTGAATCTCAGCAAAACTATGTTCATGAAAAATGAACTAGTTCCAGAGGCCCCATTCACTCTCAATGGAATGGAACAAACATCTCTGAATGCAGTAGGTATGTGTACCTAGGTCGAGAAGTCAACATGATGATCGACCTAAAACCTGAGCTGCGCAGGAGGAAGAGAGCAGCATGGAATGCCTTCAAAGGCATAGAAGAAATAGCTAGAAAGACAAAGAACCTCCGGCTCCAGGCACATCTCTTCAACTCCACCCATTCTCCCTACGTTAACATACGCCTCAGAGACCTGGGCCCTACGAAAGCAGGATGAGAATGCTATTCGGGTCTCCCAGAGAGGAATCGAAAGAGCTATTCTTAGGGGCCGGAGCGATAGCTCAGCGCATAGGGTGTTTGCCTTGCGCGGCCGGCCCATGCCGGCCGGGTTCGATCCCGGCATCCCATATGGTTCCCTGAGCACTGCCAGGAGTAATTCCTGAGTGCAGAGCCAGGAATAACCCCTGAGCATCGCCGGGTGTGACCCAAAAAGCAGAAAAAAAAAAAGGAAAGAAAGAGCTATGCTTAGATTATCACGCCCCACTCAAGTAAAAGAAGGAATCGGAACTCCAACCTCCGTCGCTGTTCCAGAGTCAGGGACGCTGACTCGTTTGCCAAGGCATGGAAAATCAGATGGGCTGGACATGTAATGCGATTTGGAGATGACCGCTGGACTAGAGCATTACTGACTGGATCCCACGGGACGTCAAAAGATCACGTGGCTGCCCACCTACAAGATGGTCAGACTTCTTTGTCAAGACCCTGAATGAATGGTTTGAGGCTCTTCATATTCCTGAAGCAACCAGATGCCATTGGGCTACATTAGCATGTGATAGGGTGCAATGGAAATATTACTGGTGCCCGCTCGAGCAAATCGACCAGTAACAGGATGTCAAGTGATCAGGTGATATATGTAGGGGCCATACTCTTCTGTGCTCAGAGCTTACTCTGAGTCATACCAAGGACTGAACCTGGGTCTGCTGTGTGTAAGGCAAGTGCCTTACTCACTGTACTATCTTTCTGGCCCCCTTAGCCCTATTTTTATGGCCTTTTTTTTTTTTTTTTGCTTTTTGGGTCACACCCGATGACGCTCAGGGGTTACTCCTGGCTCTGCACTCAGGAATTATTCCTGGCCGTGATCGGGAGACCATATGGGATGCCCGGGATCGAACCCGGGACGGCACAGGCCGGCCGCGTGCAAGGCAAACGCCCTACCTGCTGGGCTGTCGCTCCGGCCCCATATTTTTATGTTCTTCATCAGACTCTAAAACAAGGTCATAGCACACTGTGCTTGCTGACATTAGGAACACGATCTCCCACACCCCAGGAGGCCAGTTCAAGCCAACTAGGAACAATTTTGGGTTTAGCATCTTCAAAATGCTTTGGGTCCAGGGGGCAGTGGGAAGGGAAGTCACTCACGTAGACTTGATACTCTCAGAGTTAATACTTCAGTCCAGTAGATAACTATTTAGGTTATTAGTAGATTGAAAGGAGCTTGGTCCATTCCCAGCTACCCAGCGATGCTCAGGGAACCACCCCTGGCAGTGCTCAGGAGACCATATGTGGTGCAGAACATCTAACCAAGGCCAGTTGTGTGCAAGGCAACCATCTTACCCGCTCGTACTATTTTTCCTGGCCTCCTAAATTATTATTAGAACACGTCAGTGAACCCCAAGTTGGCGGGGAGATGCTTTAATAGGCTGGAGGCCTATTAATATGCTTTTAATATGCTTTTAATATGCTTTAATAGTCCTACATGGGAACTGGAAGGTTTCATCCCTTGCACCACAAAGTTAGCAGAGCAACAAGTAGGGAATAGCTACACCCAGCTCTCTGGGGATGCATGTGAGGCAGTCATTACGTTGGGCACAGGGATTGGGGCTAATGGGACATGGACTTGGTTAAGGTCACTGGGGCAATCAAAGTCGACTCGGGGCTTTGAGCCGTGTGCGGTGGGTCAAAGATCCACAAGTTATGAGATGAAAAGGAAAAAACAGGGCTTTAAAACGGCCTGAGCCCCATAGCCTGCACAAACGCTTGTGTGAAGTGCATGAGCGGCCTAACCAGGGCTACCACGGACACTTGGCCTTGCAGTTGCAGGCTCGCGCGCAAGCCCTGTGGCCCTAAACTTCTCAGGGGCCCGCCCACAGGCGGCCAGAGAAGGCGTTGGCTGTTTATGGCACGCAGAGGCCACCGTAGGGCAGCACGTTCCGGTGTCAGGGCGAGCGGAGCCCCGTGCGAAGGGACAGACGGCAGCAGAGATGGTGACCCCCACTGCTCCCTAGATTGCCCTAAGAGGGGTCGACCCGCAGAGTTCCTGGGGCGGTCACCTGACCCTCCGCAGGGCGGGGAGTCGAGGCAGCGCGGCGGCGGCGCCCCGTCACGTGACCCGCCGGGTGACGTAGAGCGCGTCACGCAACGCCCCCGTCGGGGGGTCAGTCAAGGTCTGCGCCTGCGCCTGCGCCGCCGCCGCTGGACCTGCGGGCCGGCCGGCTACGGGCGTGAAGCCGGGCGCCCGCGGCGATGGGTGAGTGCGGGGGCGGGGTCAGGGGAGGTCCGGGGCTGCCCCCCCGGCCACGCCGTGGACGCGCGAGGGAAGTGGCGTAGCCGCGGGGGCTCAGCCCACTCCACGCGCGCACGCTCTCGGTGGGGCCCTTGGCTGCGGGGGGCCGGGACGTGCGGGGCCGGGGGTTCCCGGATCGAGCCTTTCCGTGCACTGGAGGCTCCGCTTTCTCCCCGGGCGCGTCCTCGGCGCGCGCGAACTGCAGGACCGGGAGGAGCCGGGCTTTGCCTCCGCCGGCTGCAGGAGGGTAGCGCCGGGCGGGGTCCCGGACCCCCTCCGGAGTATCCCGATCTCGCTGGCCCGGTGGGATGTCCCTGACGGATGGGGTCTGCGTGCTTTAGGCCGGCCTTGTTCCCCCCATTCCACCTGCAGAGTGGTGAATTCTGCCCCCCAGCCCGGCGGGTTGCTGGTCCTGCGACACCATGTTGCATCGCTTTGTTGGAAACTGGAACGAGGTGGTGGGGGGCGCAGGTGGGGTGCTGGGGGTCGAGGCGGTGTGTTGATGTCGAGTTTAGGTTAGCTAGGTGGAGCCTGCTTGCCCCTGCTTGGCTGCCGGGACTCCCGGCTGGCATGAGCTTCATTATTTGCCCCTTAAAGCTGCACCGCAGCTGGTCTCACTTCCCATCTCCCAGTTGCTCCGCGCAAGCCTGGCATCGGGAGCCGCCTGAGTCTGCCCTTAGCTCTGGAGACGTGCATGTCCCCGGCCTTGCCACTTGCCACCTCCGCCCTTGTTTTGAAAGGCTTCCCCCTCGCCGCTGGGACTGGTCCGGTTCATGAAGGAAACTTCCAGGCACAGTTGTGGATCATCGCGGTGCGTCTGGGGAGCACCCACCAGCCCTTAGAGGGAAGAGGAGGACCCACGTTATGTGGATAGCAGCCGAGGGGTGTCGGGCCTAGGACCGAGTCCAGACCGATTTCTGTTCTGAGTGCTGACTCAGCCGGCCCACTGTGACAGTCACGTCCCCGGAGAATCACAACGGCCTTGCCCCCAGTTCCTGTGCTCAGAACAAGGCCTTTGGCCTGAGAGCATCCAGGTCATGCTTAGTCGGTGCCCTGTGAACTACAGTTAAGTTTAGACGTTGCACTTTTCTTACTACATTTTTCTTACGCCACAGAAGTTTGGAGCCTGCAGGTGCTTGGAAGTCAGCGTCTGAACTTTGCTTCCTAATGTTGAGACATGGGGTGTTTTTGGTAGCATGCGAGAACGAATTGTGATGGTCAATATGCAATCACGGCAATGAGTCACTGTTTGGGGTAAAGAATTTAAATAGAGGTCGGGTTTGGAAAGGAAAGGCCTTTTCTCAGGGTAGAGATACTGCAAAACATCTCGGCTCTGTTTCCCCCGAAGCCATATACACGAGCCTTTCTGTTGCTAAACCTGGCGCCTCTTCAGGCCACCCTGGAGTGCAGGGTGAAAGGAGAGGGAGAGCTTTAAGCTGGTGTGTTCTGTGGCCTGCTTCTCTCCCGTGCCTGGTGTTTTATGTGTGGGCATGGGGTGCCGGAGTGGGAGAATGCTTCACTGCAAAGCTCACCCTTAGCCTCCAAATTCTTTTTTTTTTTTAATTGCTTTTTGGGTCACACCGGCAATGCTCAGGGGTAACTCCTGGCTCTGCACTCAGGAATTACTCCTGGCGGTGCTCGGGGAGACCATATGGGATGCCAGGGATCGAACCGGGCCAGCACAAGCCGGCCGTGTGCAAGGCAACGCCCTACCCGCTGGGCTATCACTCTGGCACCCAAATTCTTTTTTTTTTAATTGGTGATTTAATGTTCTTAAATAGTCCAGCAGAATATTGGCCAGTAAGTCATTAGCTTCGCTAACTCTTAGCGCCCGCTTCTGTTGGTTTTGCAAGGGATGTGATTGCAGGTTGTTTGGGTTGCGTGGGTCCCCACACCGCCTGTGGTTGGGCTCTTTCCACCTCGGTGCTGGGGGCTACCATGTGGGGGCCTCAGAGCCGCGTGCTCAGCCCATTTCACCCTGCTTCACCACACAGTCATTGCGCGGATTTGTTTTCCACAATTAAACAATTAAAAATATTTGTTTTCCAGGGAGTGGGAGTGTGTGAGGAAAACTGGGGACAGTGGTGTTGGGAAATGCGGACTGGTGAAGGGAGGGTGTAACTGTCTAACTGATTCAGAGATACAATTTTTTTTTTCTTTTTGGGTCACACCCGGCGATGCTCAGGGGTTACTCCTGGCTTTGCACTCAGGAATTACTCCTGGCAGTGCTTGGGGGACCATATGGGATGCCGGGATCGAACCCCCGGCCGGCACAGGCCGGCCGCCTGCAAGGCAAACGCCCTACCCGCTGGGCTATCGCTCCGCCCCAGAGATACAATTTTTTTTAAATACTAATTTTGCAAAGAAAAGTGGATGTGACCATTATGTAAAAAGCTTTTGGGTGGGGCAGGTCTGGGGAGCTCCTGGCCACAGTGCTCAGAGAGTGACCCTGGAGCTTGGGGTTGTTCCCAGCATCATGCGGTGCCACAGAGGGCACAACATCTGCTCAGCCTGACGAGCCGCCTCTCGGCCCCGGAGGCTTTTCTGGAAGGACCAGATATTGCCGGGGTGGGGGGAATGGCGGTTAGCGAGCAAAGGAAAGCCCGACGGGAGCCTTGACAAACTGGGTGAAGTCAGCCTTTCATTTGAAAAAATTCAAGTACTATTCTAATAAAAATTATATATAATTTAAATATGTAAATAACATAGATTTTTATATAATATATATTATATGTATAGGTTACATATATATATAAGTTTGTTTGTTTTGCCTTTTGGTTGTGCCCAGCAATGCTCAGGGGTTACTCCTGGCTCTGCACTCAGAAATTACTCCTAGCGATGCTTAGGGGACCATATGGGATGCCAGAGATCGAACCCAGGTCAGCTGCGTGCAATGCAAACTCCCTACCTGCTGTGCTATCGCTCCAGTCCCATATATAAGATTTATATATAAAAGGGATCATCTCTTTAATTTTTTTATTTTTTATTTATTTATTTATTTATTTTTGCTTTTTGGGTCACACCCGGCGATGCTCAGGGGTTTCTCCTGGCTTTGCACTCAGGAATTACTCCTGGCAGTGCTCGGGGACCATATGGGATCCGCGGAATCAAACCCAGGCCGGCATGGGCTGGTCACGTGCAAGGCAAACACCCTACCTGCTGGACTATCGCCGGCCCCAAGGGATCATCTCTTTTAGGGATAACGGATCACCTCTGGAGCAGACCTTAGGCCCATCGAGGATTGAAGCCCGGTAGGCCACACGCAGGGCAGGTGCACAGCCCACTGTACTATCTCCAGGGATAATGGAAACAATTTTCTTGCTCAGGTGCAGGTGGAGTTTTTTTGGTGGGATTGGGGAATGGGAGTGGGGAGTTTGGAGGCCACATTTGGCAATGTGCAGGGGTTACTCCTGATTCTGCCCTCAGAATTACTCCTGGGGATTCTCAAGGGAGCATGTGGAATACTGGGATATCTGAGCAGGCTGCATGCAGGGTAAACCCCTACCAGCTGTGCTATTGCTTTGGCCCCTCCATTGCAATAATTTGTAATTTTTCTTATCCGTGTGCACATTTGAAGTCTCAGGATTTGCTAAGTTTATATAGTTTGTTAAGTTTGTTAACTATATATAGTTAGGTATTCGCACTTAAACATAAAGTTTTTTTTTTGCTTTGCTTTTTGGGTCACACCTGGTAATGCTCAGGGGTTACACCTGTCTCTTCGCTCAGGAATTACTCCTGATGGTGCTCGGGGGACCATATGGGATGCCGGGGATCAAACCCGGGTTGGCCGGGGGCAAGGCAAAAGCCCTACCCGCTGTGCTATCGCTCTGACCCCATGAAATATTTCTTCTAAATTGTTGCATTGTGATGCTGTGTGTTCATATATACATTAGTCTGATTGTTGAAGTAATAACTTAGTTCTGAATCTATATGAGCCAAACATAACAGGACTATACATTTTTTTTTTTGTTTTTGGTCACACCGGCAATGCTCAGGGGTTTCTCCTGGCTCTGCACTCAGGAATTACCCCTGGCAGTGTTCGGGGGTACCATATGGGATGCCGGGATCGAACCCGGGCCGGCATGGGCTGGCCGCATGCAAGGCAAACACCGTGCCCGCTGGACTATCGCTCTGGCCCCTATAAAAAAATTTTTAGTCAATTTTTATTGACTATAAATTTTATATATCATTTTATATATTATATATGAATTATATATTTATATATTATGTATTTTATAATATAAAATTTTAATATATATTGACTATGTAAATCTTTTTTATATATTTTATATATATATATCAACTATACAAATTTTTTTGGGCCAATTGTATTTTTAAATATTTGTTCATCTCTGGTGTGTGTAGCATCTTTCAGGGCTAGAGAACATGCTTTGCCTGCAGGTAAATCCAGGTACCGCCAAAAAAGCCTTAAGGGGATGTAGCAATGGTGTAGCTGGTAGGGTGCTTGCCTTGCATGCAGCCAGCCTGGGTTCCCTTCCCATTTCCCCCAAGCTCACCAAGAGTGATCCCTGAGAGCAGAGCCAGGAGATTGCCCTGAGCACCACTCGGCGGGGCAGAAAAGAAAAGAGTTTTTAACTCAGGTTTGTTAAAACAGTAAAAGTGAAGATGTAGATAACCAAGTGATTAATAGCATCAGACTCTGTTCTCTCCGCTCTGTAGTGGAGATTACTACAGTAAAAATATGCAAAACTATGTGCTGTGTAAAATGTATGTATATATGTATATATACATATATATACACACATATATGTGTATATATATATTTCTTTTTTTTTTTTAATTTGGGCCACACCTGGAAGTGTTCAGGCTTACTCCTGGCTCTATGTTCAAGAATCACTCCTGACAGACTCAGGGGGCCCTGTGTTGTTCAGGGGATTAAACCCAGGTCAGTTGTGTACAAAGCAAGCACCCTGCCAAGCACCCTGTCCACTGTTCTATATGGCCCCTATGTATAGATATATCAGTGTATTTAAAATAACACCGTCTTTAATTGGTTAACACAAAATGTGGGACTGGAGCCATAGTACAGTGGGTAGGGTTATTGCTTTGCACACAGCCGACCTGGGTTCAATTCCCAGCATCCCATGTGGTCTTCTGAGCACTGCCAGGAGTAATTCCTAAGTGCAGAACCAGGAATGATCCCTGAGCATCACTAGGTGTGGCCCCTCCCCCCAAAAAAGAACAAAAACACAAAATGTAACGTCTGTTTGAAGCAAATGAAAAATCTGCGCCCTACCGCTGTGCCCTCTCTCTGGCCCCCCCGGACAGCGCCCTACCTGTGCTCTCTCTGGCCCCATGGACAGCGCCCCTACTACTGTGTCTCTCTGGCCCCATGGACAGCGCCCTACTCGCTGTGCTCTCTCTCTGGCCCCATGGACAGCGCCCTACTCGCTGTGCTCTCTCTGGCCCCATGGACAGCGCCCTACTCGGCTGTGCTCTCTCTGGCCCCATGGACAGCGCCCTACTGCTGTGCTCTCTCTGGCCCTATGGACAGCGCCCTACTCTGGCTCTCTCTCTCGGCCCCATGGACAGCGCCCTACTCGCTGTGCTCTCTCTGGCCCCATGGACAGCGCCCTACTCGCTGTGCTCTCTCTGGCCCCATGGACAGCGCCCTACGCTGTGCTCTCTCTGGCCCCATGGACAGCGCCCTACTCGCTGTGCTCTCTCTGGCCCCCATGGACAGCGTCCTACTCGCTGTGCTCTCTTTCTCTGGCCCCAGGGACAGCGTCCTACTCGCTGTGCTCTCTCTGGCCCCAGGGACAGCGCCCTACTCGCTGTGCTCTCTCTCTCTGGCCCCATGGACAGCGCCCTACTCGCTGTGCTCTCTCTGGCCCCATGGACAGTGCCCTACTCGCTGTGCTCTCTCTGGCCCCATGGACAGCGCCCTACTCGCTGTGCTCTCTCTGGCCCCATGGACAGCGCCCTACTCGCTGTGCTCTCTCTGGCCCCATGGACAGTGCCCTACTCGCTGTGCTCTCTCTGGCCCCATGGACAGCGCCCTACTCGCTGTGCTCTCTGGCCCCATGGACAGCGTCCCTACTTGCTCTCTCTCTGGCCCCATGAAGTTGTGTCTTGAATTCAGGGAAGCAGGTATTGAAATGTGAATTAACACAGTCAGTAAGTGAATAGTTTTTCAGATTGAGTTTTTGGGGCAGGGAGATGGTATAACTTGCATACTGCCTGGATATGATCCCTGGGATCCGACATGGTCCCCTGAGGTCCTCCAGGAGTGTTCCCTGAGCATTGCTGGGTATAACCCAAAAACCAAAAATAAATAAACAAATAAAATTTAAAAAAAATTGGGTCTTCGTAATCAGGGGACAGAGGTCAGGGGCCCTTGGCATAGTGGGGATGTGGAGAGTGCTGATGGCTCTATAGCCAGTGCATAGACTCAGCAACACTGAAAGCATGAAATATAACTATAACCACCATCAGGGTTGGAGTGATACCACAGTGGGTAGGGTGGTTGCCTTGCACATGACCGATGTAGGTCTCATATTCTGCATCCCATATACCCCCGAGCACCGCCAAAAATAAAGCGCAGAGCCAGGGGTAATCCCTGAGCATTGCCGGGTATGACCTAAAAAGCCAGTAAATAAACAAACTATAATCTCCAATCTTTGAAACATGCCTGTCAAGGGGCAGGTGGCAGGGTGGGGCCATGGGACCACTGTGGAGTTCTCGTGGGGATTATTGTACACATAAAGCTCAGCTGTCAATAGTTTTGTAAGTCATTGTTCTTTAAAAAGATGAAATAGAATTGAGTCTTCTGAGGCTGCGAAGCACACGCTGTACCCTGTTGATTACTTAAGTACTTTGAGGGTGAGGGAGATCTGACTTCTGGCGGAAATTCTTTTCTTTTTTTAATTTTTATTATACCACCATGAAATATACAATTGCAAGGATGTTCATAATTGGGTCTCTGTCATACAGTGTTCCAGCACCCAGCCCTCCACCAGTGCCCCATTCCCACCGCCAATGACCAAACATTCCCTCACACCCAAACCCAGCCTGCCCCTATAGCAGGTACTCTTTCTTTCTTTCTCCTCTCTCTCTCTCTCTGTCTCTGTATTTCTCTCTCTCTTACACTTTGTGGCTTGCCCTACAGATATCTACGGTTTATGATGTCCATGTGTGTATATTCATTTTTTTTGCTTTTTGGGTCACACCCAGCGGCGCTCAGGAGCTACTCCTGGCTCTGCACTCAGGAATTACTCCTGGCGGTGCTGGGGGACCATATGGGATGCTGGGGATCGAACCCAGGCCGGCACGGGCCGGCCGCGTGCAAGGCAAACACCCTACCCGCTGGGCTATCGCTCCAGCCCCATATGTGTGTATATTCAATAGTGAGTTCTAGTGTGACATTATAATTCCTCATTCCCCATCAACCGCCCCAGTTTGTTGCAGCTACAATGATCATTATGGTGTACAGATGTGTGTGAAAGATCCTGGGAAGGACCTGGTCCTAACCTACATTATTATCTAAGACTTGCGCAGCCATGGGTCTGGTCTGTCCCTTGTCCGGTTCTGCGGAGACTGCGAACCATAGCCACACCCGCCAACATGGAGGGAGGTAGGAGCCCAAATCCCGCTCCAAGTCTGGCCAGCCCGATCTCCCCGCATGTCTGCTTAACCCTAGGGGCTACAGTTGGACTCGGCCAGGGGCTGAGCCCTTTACCATCCTCCGAGACTCCATGGGCTGCTCCACGTGGGGACGAGCAGCAGAAAATTCTTTTCTTAAGAGGCAAATCAAAACTCAGTCTTCAGGGGCGAGAGAGATAGTGCAGTGGATAATTTCCATGCATGTGGCTGACTTGGATCCGGTCTCCGGCACCGCATGTGATCCTGAGCCCACCATGAGTGAGCCCTGAGTGCAGAGCCAGGAGTAAGCTCTGAGCACCTCTAGGTGTGGCCCTAAAACAAACAAGGCAGAGACAGCAGCTGGATGTCGGAGCCACAGCTTCTATGATCTGAGCCAGAACATCTGTACGTCTAACGTGTCGGGACGCCGCCAGGGTCCCCAACAGTGCCGGGAAACGAAGTTCCCTTCTACCTCCGAGCTGGCAGGGAATGGATGAAGATTCAGGAATCCGATGCAGTTTTAAAAAGCTTTACTTATCACAGGTTCAGGCATACATATCAGCAATAGGAAAAACCCGGTGCTTAGGATTCCCAGCTAGAACCCCAGCCATGTGTAGGCCAAGATGGCAGCCACCACATGTAAAGGCCCTGTAGAGAGGAGACAAAGACAAGACTCCCAAGAAGGGTGCGAGCTCACAAAGAGAGAGCCCAGAGAGAGAGAGAACGAGAGAGAGAGAGAGAGAGAGAGAGAGAGAGAGAGAGAGAGAGAGAGAAAGAGAGAGAGAAAGCAGGCTGGTTTTATACCCCTGCAACTCAGACCTCCCACTATTATGGGAAGCAGGAAGGGTCAAATGCCCTTAGGTAATTTCTCCCAGCACCTCACCTAGGCCCCTATTTTTTTTTGCTTTCTGGGTCACACCCGCGATGCTCAGGGGTTACTCCTGGCTCTACGCTCAGGAATTACTCCTGGCGGTTCTTGGGGGACCATATGGGATGCGGGATTGAACCCGGACTGGCACAGGCCAGCCGCGTGCAAGGCAAACACCCTACCCGCTGGGCTATCGCTCCGGCCCCTAGGCCCTATTTTATGCTAATGTTTTTGAGCCAAGATCTGCCTGGAAATGCCTTTATAGGGTAGAGAAGGGGGTTTCTGAGATGGCATGTCTCTGTACCAAAGACTAATACTAATGCCAGTTAAATATTTCGCCAAGCCTTCACAAGAGTCTCGTCCACTTCACCGTAGTTTTGTATTTTAGTTGTCTTTATCAGGGAGCCATGCTTGCTTGCTTGGAGGCAAACAGCATTTCTCTCTGGTCTAATTACTTAGAGATACAACGTGGCCAAGCAAATATGCTGGTAAGATCTAGCTAGTTCCACGATGATTGTGGTAGCATGAGAGAATATTTATACCAGCCAGTACATAATACATGGTCAGATAAACTGCCACATTCAGACTACCCCCTATCTATGAAGTGACCTGCAGGAGGCAATCCAGGGCAGATGCAGAGGCAGGAGGCAATCCAGGGCAGATGCAGAGGCTCTTAGGAGTCCTGCAACATAAGGGATGCAGGGTCCACCTCTCGGGGACAGAGTGACATTGGGGGGCATTGACTGCTGTAGCCAGTCTGATTTCATTGTTGCTCCCCCTCACTAATGCAGGCGTGACCTGCAGAACAGCCCCTCTGCATCCGTGGCCACTGGCCCTCTGTGCAGACAGCTCGGCAGTGGGCTTGTGGGGCGTGGCTTCCCTGTCTGTTGCTTTGTTCTCCCACGGATGAAGGCCAGCTGCAGGACTGGTATCTCACGTCAGGGAAGACATTTGCCAGCTAGGAGGATCCATCTATGAAAGAATTCTTTTTCACCAGAGGCTGCGCTCCTGACTAAAGGGAAGAGGCACACAGACGGCTCAGGGCCACAGCAGGCTCGGACCCTGGGAAGGGCTGGGTCTGAGCCCACCTCAGAGCCCCTGGGGCCACGAGAAGGTACTGAAGTGAGGTGCGACCAAGACTCCCCACAGAACCTCGTTTTTGTTTGTTTCTGGGCCACCCTGGCCAGGCTCAGGGACCGTGCCTGGGGATCAAAGCTGGCGCTCCTGTGGCTCCTGTGTACACAGCGTGCAAGTGTGACCCAGCCCTTTGAGCATCGCCGCGTCTGCAGTAGAAATACTTGGTTTTTGCTTTCACTTGGCCGCACTTGGTGGTGCTCAGCGCCTACTCCAACTCTGCTGGGGAACCATGCGGCACAGGGCAAGTCAACCTTGGCCTCCTACCTTCGACCTGTTTCTAGTTCTTGGTTTTGTTTTTCTTTACATTTTGGGTCACACCCAGCAGTGCTTGGGGGTTACTCCTGACAGTGCTGCTCGGAGGACCATATGGAATGCTGGGAATCAAACCCCGGGTCAGCCGCATACAGGGGCAAAACGCCCTCCCTCCTCCTGTTTCAAAGCATGAGCTCAGCCCTCTCTCCAGCTCCAGTGTCTTCAGGTTAAAAAAAAAAGGTATTGGGCGGAGCGATAGCCCAGCGGGTAGGGCGTTTGCCTTGCACGCGGCTGGCCCATGCCGCCCGGGTTTGATCCCGGCATCCCATATGATCCTCCGAGCACCGCCAGGAGTAATTCCTGAGTGCAGAGCCAGGAGAAACCTCTGAGCATTGCCGGGTATGGCCCAAAAAAGCAAAAAAAAAAAAGTTATTTTATATATATATGTATATATATATATATATATATATATATATATATACACACTCTCCTCTCTCTCTCTCTCTCTCTCTCTCTCACTGACATGGGGCAGAGCTGCTACTTGCTCTCCTTGTGCCCAGCCACTCACGAGGCTCCCAGGAGGGATGCCGGGTTCTAGCCCTGGCCCGCCACCCCAGCAGAGCCTTGCAACAAGCCAGACGACCCCCCACTCCATGAGGGCCCCCATTTTCCACATCCAGACTTCTCTCTCATCAGAACTCCACCCAGCAGACCAGCCTATCACAGCCCGGCTTGCGCGGCGCTTTGCGGCAGCACGGTTCACCAATAAATGCTGGACTTAGAGATGACTACAGGAGTATGCTACCTGCACGGCAGAGCCTGGCAAGCTACCCGTGTTGTATTTGATATGCCAAATACCAGTAACAATTATAGACCTCATTCCGGTCTGCAGGGCTAGCCACAATGTGTAAAAAGAAGAGGGAGAGAGATGCAGAGATAGAGAGAAAGAGAGGAAGCAGGGCTATCGGCTATTAAGACAGCCTGGGGGTGAGTGGGGGAGGGTGGGGTACATTGGTGGTGGAAATGGGGGTACTGGTGGAGGGATGGGTGCTGGAATACTGTATTACCAAGAACCAATTGCACCTTTGTAATTGTATGTCTCACGGTGGTATAATAAAGAATTTTAAAAAAAAAAAGAAAGTGGTCTTATGAACACCATGCTATGGATTAATCAATCAATTGGAAGAAACAATTAGTATTGAACAATTAGTATTAGAAGAAAAAAAATTATAGACCTCATTCCGGAATGGATTGAGGTTCTTTATGTTCCTGGAGCAAGCAGATGCCCTTGGGCTCTACTAGCATGAGACAGGACATATGGAGATGTTACTGGAGCCCACTTGAGCAAATCGATGATGAATGGGAAGACAGACAGTGATATAGTGATTATATATACATATTATGACACCAAAATCCAGTGTCCGGCGAACGTGGATCAGGTCTTACCAAAAGTGGAAATTACCCAAGCGTGTGGGAGTCAGAGGTTAGGTAAGACAGAGAAGGGAACATGTGTGAATAAATGTCAAAAGGGTTAATACCAACCTAGAACTGAGCATTAAATACAGGCCAAAAAATGCACATGATGGCCTCTAAGTGTATGTAGTGCAATCCACAATGTGTAAGAGAAGGAAAAGAGAGAGAGGGAGAGATAAAAGAGATAAAGAACCTGTCATTTAGTCAGGCTATGGGGGGGGGGGGTTGGGGACATTGGTGGTGGGAAATGGGCACTGATGGAGGCGGGGTGCTGGAACACTATGTGACCGAAACCTCTATACATGAACAACGTTGTAATTATATATCTCACTG